>CAUYQU010065157.1:0-24114 GCA_963574635.1 Cheracebus regulus | reverse complement strand
CTTTTAAAAATGATTTAATATGCAGTAATGTTTATAAAGTGAATTGAGCACAATTTATACATTTTTATTGTTGCAAACATGCTGAAATGTACATTAGCAAAAATAACAATGACATCCAGGCACAGTGGTGCATGCACGCCTATCATTCTAGTTACTCGGAGAGGGTATCATTTGAGGTCAAGAGTTCAAGGCTGTAGTGTGCAATGAATAAGTCACTGCACTGCAACCTGGACGTATAAAAAAACAAAAAGACAAATAATCTAAAAAAGAAGTCACTGAGAGACAACTCTTTCAGGTGTCATGTATATGTTTAGTAGAGTATATGTGTGTGTATATATATGTATAAGTATACATGTGTGCATGAGTGCACAGATGAGTGAGTCTATGGTTTTTATCAAAGGCACATCATAAGTTTATATACATTTTATATTTTTTAGTTGTTGAAATTATATATTTTCATGATTTTAAAATTGTTCTACACTGTTATAGTGAGTTGATGACTGTAAGAATAGTAACCTATTATGGGGACACCTGTGTGACAGTTTCTTGATTTTAATCCTGGAAATTGTTTTAACTTTACTCAAATAGGTCATTGTCTGTCAGTTTACTTTTGATGCTGATTTGTTACTTCATTGTTTGATCTTTTTTTGAGAAGGAGTCTTGCTCTGTCACCCAGGCTGGAGGGCCGTAGCACCACCTTAGGTCACTGCAACCTCAGCCTTGGGTTCAAGTGATTCTCCTGCCTCAGCCTCCTGGGTAGCTGGGATTACAGGTGCCCACCACGATGCCTGGCTAGTTTTTGTATTTTTGGTAGAGATGGGATTTTACCATGTTGACCACGCTGGTCTTGAACTCCTGACCTCAAATAATCCACCTGCCTCAGCCTCCCAAAGTGCTGGGATTGCAGGTGTGAGTCACCACACCTGGCCTAATTCTTAAAGTTTGATTCTAATGCCCAAACACCTGGGATCTGGTGCCTACTCTGCCATGTTTAGCCTTCACACGTGAGGCAAGTTTCTTAGCGTGTCTGTGAAAGAGTTGTCTCCTCAGTAGGATGGGAACAGATTTTTCTTTCATGGGCTTTTGTTGTTATAGCAGTTAGTACATGTAAAACATTTAAGATAAGGCCTGTCACATGGGAAGTATTCAAAAGTTTCATCCTGGCTGGACTCAGTGACTCATGCCTGTAATCCGGCACTTTGGGAGGCTTAGGCAGGCTGATCACTTGAGGCCAGGAGTTTAAGACCATCCTGGCCAACATGGTGAAACCCTGTCTCTATTTAAAATACAAAAATTTGCTGGGTGTGGTGACGTGCGCACCTGTAATCCCAACTACTCCTAGAGGTTAAGTCAGGAGAATCACTTTAACCCGGGAGGTGGAAGTTACAGTGAGTCTAGACTGCAGTACTGCACTCCAGTCTGTTTGAGCAAGATTCCATCTCAACAACAACAACAAAAAAAAACAACAAAACAAAAGCTTCAGCCATGGCTGTTGCTACATCATCACAGCTTCCAGATTCTGATCATTTTACAAAACTACTAGAGACATTGTCATCTCTGAAGATCTCACTTGTATCTCAGGTAGATACTGAATATCACTTGCTGTGTTAAAAATAGTATCTGACACTATCGAAATAACTGTGGGTTAATTTTCTGTATTTCTTCTATTGTCCACAAAATGAGAAATCTACAGTAATTTAAAGAATATCCTAAGTTTTTATGGAGAAGTATAATAAAACACAATTAGAAACATGTAACTAGCTCAAAAATACCTTCATGTGGATTTGTCAGAACACTCACTTCAATCAAGTCAGTCCTTAGAATTGTTTTCTCATTTTGTGTGATACCCTGTTGGTGAAATGTGTTTTTCATTTTAGGGACATTTGACATTCAGGGATGTGGCCATAGAATTCTCTCAGGAGGAGTGGAAATGCCTGGAGTCTGCTCAGAGGGCTTTATACAGGGATGTGATGTTGGAGAACTACAGGAACCTGGTCTCCCTGGGTGAGGATCATGTCCCTCCAGAAGTCAGGATCTGCCCTGGTTTATTTTTGCATTTTCTCATGTGACTCTTAGGCATCTTAGGAGTCAATGTATTACTTGACTGAGATTGAAACCCTGTTGACTTAGAAATGAAAACTCCGTAATTCTTGATAATGCTGTATTTTTCAGAAATGATACGCTCATAATGCATTCTATACTTAAACTAACTGCTTTCTTCAGATGTTCTGCCTCCTTCATGATTCATTATTGAGTGGTACCAGGGCTTAAGTATGCATCAAACCTTATGACAGACTTAGATATACAGTTTTGGCCCAGTGCGGTGGCTCATGCCTATAATATCAGTACTTTGGGAGGCTGAGGTGGGCAGATCACCTTAGGTCAGGAGTTCAAGACCAGCCTAGCCAACATGGTAAAACCCTGTCTATACTAAAAATGCAAAAACTAGCTGGGCGTGGTGTTGGGCTCCTGTAATTCCAGCTACTCGGGAGGCTCAGATAGAAGAATCGCTTGAACCAAGGAGACAGAGGTTGCAGTAAGTCGAAATCGTGCCACTGCAATCCAGCCTGGGAAATGGATTTAGACTCCATTTAAAAAAAAAAAAAAAAAAAGATATTCAGTTCTCTGTTATCCACCCCTGTGCTTATGAGTCATTAGTTCTTGCAAGAGAGCTGATGTCTGTATGTTACAGTGTTTCCTCGGCATTTAGAAGGAGACAGTCATTGGATGAATTTCTGAAATATTCTTGATTCATTTATAATATCCTCTCTGCTACCTACACAGTGCTTGGATTTTGGAGATGCCACAGCACACATTTATTCTTTCTTTTTATAAATAGGAATCTGTCTTCCTGACCTGAGTATTATCTCCACGTTGAAGCAAAGTAGAGGTCCCTGGAATCTGCAGAGTGAAGTGAAAATAGCAAACACTCCAGATGGCAGGGAATGCATCAAAGGTGTGAACACAGGTAAGAGCTTGAATGGATAGAGTGGAGGCACCATAATTTTTTTTTGAGACAGAGTCTCTCTCTGCTATCAGGCTGGAGTGCAGTGGTGCGATCTTGGCTCACTGCAGCCTCCATTTCCCGGGTTCAAGCAATTCTCCTGCCTCAGCCTCCCAATTAGCTGGGCCTACAGGCACATACCTGTAATCACAGCTACTCCAGAGGTTGAGGCAAGAGAATCACTTGATTTTCCCAGAAAATTTTTTGTATTTTTAGTACAGGCGAGGTTTCACCATGTTGATCAGGATGATCTCGATCTCCTGACCTCGTGATCTGCCTGCTTCGGCCTCCCAAAGTGCTGGGACCTTAATTTATTTTTTTGAGAGAGTCTTTCTCAATAAAGGACAGTGGTGCAATCTTGCCTCATTGCAACCTCTGCCTCTCGGGTTCAAGCCATTCTCATGCCTCAGTCCCCCAAGTAGCTGGGATTACGGATGTGCAGCACCAAGCCTGGTTGACTTTTGTTTTTGTTTTTGTGTTTTCAGTACAAATAGAGTTTTGCCATGTTGACCAAGCTTGTCTCAAACTTTTGGCCTTAAGTGATCTACCTACCTTGGCCTCCCAAAGTGCTGGGATTACAAGCATGGGCCACTGCTCCTGGCCATATTATCATTATTATTATTGTTGTTATTATTATTTATTTTACTAGGTTTTTGGGAACAAGTGGCTTTTAGTTACATGGATAAGTTCTTTAGTGGTGAGTTCTGAGATTTTGGTGCACCCATCACCAGAGCATTGTATACTATATTCAATGTATAGTCTTTTATCCCTCATCCCACTCCCACCTTTTCTCCCATGACCCCAAAGTCCATTGCATTATTTTACACCTTCGCATCTTCCTAGCTTAACTCCCAATTATGAATGAGGACATACAATATTTGGTTTTCCATTCTTGAGTTAATTCACTTAGAATAATGGTCTTCAAATTCTATCCAGGTTGCTGTGAATGCCATTATTTTGTTCCTTTTTATAGTTCAGTAGTATTCCATATTATATATATATACACACACACATATATATATACGTATATACATATACATATATACAAAAAAGTATATATATGTATGTATATATATGTACACATGTATATATATACATACATATATACGTATATACATATATGTACTCTGTCACCCAGGCTGTAGTGCGGTGGTGTGATCTCGGCTCACTGCAATCTCCACCTCCTAGGTTCAAGCAATTCTCCTGCCTCAGCCTCCCAAGTAGCTGGGATTATAGGCGTGCACCACCACGCCTGGCTAACTTTTGTATTTTTAGTCGAGACAGGGTTTCACCATATTGGCCAAGCTGGTCTCGAACTCCTGACCTTGTGATCCACCCGCCTCAGCCTCCCAAAGTGCTGAGATTACAGGCGTGAGCCACCACACTTGGCTACCACATTTTTTTTTTTTCTGAGACAAAGTCTCGCTCTCTCGCCCAGGCTAGAGTGCAGGAGTTTTGAAATGAGTAGTTAAATATTTCTTTACTTGATTTAGCATCTACTATTAAAGAGTATTTTTGTCAGTTAAATTTATTAGAATGTATGAATTGGGAATTTATTTTCATTTTTAATTTTTTTAGAGACAGGGTTTCACTCTGCCACTCAGGCTAGATGGCAATGGTACAGCTTCAGGTCACTGCATCCTTGACTTCCAGGGCAAAAGTGATCTTCCCAGCTCAGCCTCCCCTGTACCTGAGAGTATTTAACATATTGATGTTGAACTGGCTTTAAACAACCCTCCCATCTGAGCCTTCCAAAGTGCTGAGATTACAAGTGTGAGCCACTACACCCAGCAGTGAATTTTTGATACCTTAAGAATACACTGTTTTAAAGTTGTTACCATCTTAGGCCCAGAAATACCAACACATTGACTCACCATCATTTGTTACTTAAGTCTGAGAAGAACAACTCAAACTGTTTACTGTCTGGTCTCACACCTAACAACAATAAATGCAGAAATTTTTTTTGGCCAAATATGTAGGGTTTTTTCTTCTAATAAGCAAGCAGTGAGTTCTGCAGTGGATACCTGCTGGATGTACTTAAATAAAATTCTGACATTGTGTAGCTGGAGAGAGCATTGATGTGGTTTGGTTCTGTGTCCCCACCCAAATCTCATCTCCAATTGTAATCCCAGCTGTCAGGGAGGGACCCAGTAAGAGGTGTTAGATCATGGGAATGGTTCCCCCGTGCTGTTCTCGTGATAGTGAGTGAGTTTTCACAAGATCTGATGGTTTCAAAGTGTGGCACTTTTCCCCCTCACCCACTCTCTCTCCTGCCACCATGTAAGACATGCCTTGTTTCCCCTTTGCCTTCCAGATAATGGTAAGTTTTCTGAGACCTCCCCAGCCACACAGAACTATGAGTCAATTAAACTTATTTTCTTTGTAAATTACCCAGTCTTGAGTATGTCTTTATAGCAGTGTGAAAACGGACTAATACAGGCATCAAATCCCCTATGGTGAGCATTGAATCCACAAAACTGCCCCAACTTGAGAAACCAGTCCCAAATCTAGACCTCCAGAAGTGGCTTCAAGTTGGGGTTCCAGTGACTTTCTCTTCAGGCTCATTTAATGTGCTAGAACCGTTCACAGAGATCAGGGAAGCATTTCAGTTTACAGGATTATTACAAAAGGTATTTATGTATATATTTTTTGAGATAGCATCTCACTCTGTTGCTGAGACTGGAGTGCAGTGGTGAGATCTTGACTCACTGCAACCTCTGCCTCCCAGCTTTAAGTGATTCTTGTGCCTCAGCCTCCCAAGTAGCTGGGATTACAGGCACACACCACTACACCCAGCTCATTTTTATATTTTTAGTAGAGATGGGGTTTTACCATGTTGGCCAAGCTGGTCTCTAACTCTCAACCTTAAGTGATCCACCCGCTTCAGCCCTCAGAGTGCTAGGATTATAGGCATGAGTTACTGTGCTCAGTCAAGAAAAAAGATTTTTTTTAAATAAAAGATACAAATTAACATTCATATGGAGAGACATACATAGGGTGAGCTCTGGGGTTCCCAACATAGGAGTGTCTGTCCCCTGGAGTCGGTGTGTGCCACCCTTCTGGCATTTGGGTGCGTTATTGTTCACCTTCCTGTCAGCCTCCATATGTTTAGCTTTCCAGAAGCTTTCTGAACCCAGTCCTTTTGGGTTTTTATGGAAGCTTCATTACATAGGCATTATTGAAGCATGGACAAATGTGTCAAAATGTGATGCTACAAAGAGTGTATGATCTAAATCCTATTAGGCCCATCTGTTCAGATTCTTCTTGGCTGCTCTATGCAAGATTTTCTTCAAGCTATGGACTGGAAGTCTTTTTTTTTTTTTTTTTTTTTTTTTTGAGACAGTCTCCTCTATCGCCAAGGCTGGAGTTCAGTGGCACGATCTTGGCTTACTGCGACCTCTGCCTCCCAGGCTCAAGTGATTCTCCTGCCTTAGTCTCCCGAGTAGCTAGGATTACAGGTGCGCACCACCACGCCTAGCTAATTTTTGCATTTTTAGTAGAGACGGGGTTTCGCCATATTGCCCAGGCTGGTCTTGAACTCTTGACCACATGATACGCCTGCTTTAGCCTTCCAAAGTGCTGGGATTACAGGCGTGAGCCACCTTGCCTAGCCCAGAACTCTCTCTGGAATAAGGGTCCTATGATCTATAATTGGAAAAATGGGGGAAGATTAGAGGCCTGCCTTGGGCAAAGGAAAAGACATCTAGAGAAGGTCAGAGAAAGAGATTCTGTTTCCTGAGACCTGCTTTGGAGACCTAAGGCACACCAACATTGTAACAAAAGACTAAAGGGCTGTGACAATTATGAGCCGGGAATCATGGATAAAGGCCTACATATGCATATAGATTATAATATCACAAGGAAACATTTCATTTTCTCTTTTTTTTTTTTTTTTTTTTGAGGCAGAGTCTTGCTCTCTCACCCATACTGGAGTACAGTGACACGATCTCATGTCAGGCAACCTCTGCCTCCTGAGTTCAAGCTATTCTCGTGCCTCAGCCTCCTGAATAGCTGGGATTACAAGCGTGCACCACCACATTTTGCTTATTTTTGTACTTTTAGTAGAGAGAGGGTCTCACCATGTTGGCCAGGCTGGTCTCGAACTCCTGGCCTCAAGTGATCTGCCTACCTTGGCCTCCCAAAATGTTGGGATTATAGGCGTGAGCCACCACGCCCATCCAAAACACTGCATTTTCTGTTTTCAGTTTTCTCCACCTAATTTGTGGATATTCTTTATGTCACCTTTTGTTTCTTGGATCAAATGCTATTTCTAGTCATTATGCTTTCTGTGGAGATTCGTTATGTTTGAATGAATGGTGGTTTAACAAATTAAATATTTCATAGTATTCTATTGAAAATGTAGCCATTTTTTTTTGTACGTCATGGACTACTCCGCTGTTGTTTATGTCACTTGTATTTTCTGAAAAATGCCTGAAGCTCTGGAAATTATGTTTTTGTTTTTAATTTTTATTATTTCTTATTTTTTTATTTTTTTATTTTTAAATTTGTTTTAGTTTTTTTTTCTTTATAATAGAGACAGGGTTTCACCATGTTGGCCGGGCTGGTCTTGAACTCTTGACCTCAGGTGATCTGCCTGCCTCAGCCTCCCAAAGTGTGGGATTACAGGCGTGAGCCACCGCGCCCGGCTGTTTTTTGTTTTTGACACAGAATGTCACTCAGTCGCACAGGCTGGAGTGCAGTGGTGTGATCTTGGCTCACTGCAACCTCTGCCTCCGAGGTTCACACAGTTCTCCTGCCTCAGCCTTCTGAGTAGCTGGGAGTACAGGCAGGTGCTACCATGCCCGCGCAGCTAATTTTTTGTATTTTTAGTAGAGACAGAGTTTCACTGTGTTAGCCAGGATGGTCTTGATCTCCTGACCTCATGATCCACCCACCTCGGCCTCCCAAAGTGCTGGGATTACAGGAGTGAGCCACCACGCCCAGCCAATTACATTCTTGAGTTAACATACGATGACTCTTGGTTCTCATCTTTCCATTGGAATTTCCCGTATTGTTCACCCTGTCCCTGGTCATCCACGATCTGATGCTTTGCTGTTGTTCTGTGGCTCTTATTTGCTGCTTATGTTGCTGATGACCTAATCCATGGGTCTCCACACCATTGCCAGGAAATGTTACTGCACTGTGCTGAAAGGAAATGCTGAGATGTTTCTGCACTGTGCTGATAGGAAATGCTGAGATGTTTCTGCTGAGATGTTTCTGCACTGTGCTGATTAGAAATGCTGAGATGTTTCTGCACTGTGCTGCCAGGAAATGTTTCTGCACTGTGCCCTTCAGTACAAGCCATTCCCACTGTGTCTCGTTTACTTATTTTCTGCATAGTTATTTGTGTTTTTTTTGTTGATAATTATGAAGCCAAATTTATTAGTTTTAGATAAGTGCATATTAACTTTCATTTGTTCACACTTGCAACTATATATCTACTAACATGTTAAGTATTTTTACCTCTGCTTTATGCCTTTTTTGGTTTATTTCATCAAATTTTATAATATTTCACATTGTATAAGTGTAACAGTTTAAATGGAGTATTCTTGTTGTTTGAATTTAGATTCAATTAGTTACCAAGAACATTTAAACTCACTCCCCCCGCCCAACTTCACTCTTTCCCTCTCCCCGTTCTGTTCTCTTTCTATTGAGTATTTTGCATACCTCATATAAGTGGAATCATATTGTGTTTGTCTTTTTATGACTGGCTTATTTGTCTTAGCATAGTGTCTTCCAAGTTCATCCATTTTGTAGCATACAAAGACATTTTTATATTAGGGCCGAAGAATGTTTCTTTTTATCTATATGCCACTTTTGTTTATCTATTCATCTGTTGCTGGACACCTGGGTTGCTTCTACCTCTGATTTTTTTTTTTTTTTTTTTTTTTTTGAGATGGAGTTTCGCTCTTGTTGCCCAGGCTGGATGCCGTGGTGCTATCTCGGCTCACTGCAACCTTTACCTTCCAGGTTCAAGCGATTCTCCTGCCTCAACCTGCCATAGCTGGGATTACACACACCCAGCTAAATTTTTTTGTATTTTTAGTACAGGCACAGTTTCACCATGTTGGCCAGGCTGGTCTCAAACTCCTTACGTCAGGTGCTGTATCTGCCTTGGCCTCCCAAAGTGCTGGGATTACACCTGAGTGTCACTATACCCGGCTCTGATATTTTTAATAATGCTGCAGTGAACATGAGTTTCTTTTTTTTTTTTAAGACGGGATTTCACCATGTTGTTCAGGCTGGTCTTGAACTCCCGACCTCAGGTGATCCGCACACCTTGGCCTCCAAAGTGCTTGGATTACAGGAGTGAGCCATCACGGCCGGCCGTGAACATGAGTTTCTAAATATCTCTTTAAGATGCTATCTTCAGTTGTTTTGTATATATACCCACATGAGGAATCGTTGCCTGTACTGGTAATTTGATTTTGGATTATTTGAGAAAATGTCATACTTGTTTATTTTATTATTTTTTTAAATTATTTTTGAGACATGGTCACCCAGGCTGGAGTGCAGTGATGCGATCTCTGTTAACTGCAACCTCTGCCTCCCAGGTTCAAGTGATTCTTGTGTCAGCCTCCTGAGTAGCTGGGATTACAGGTGTGTGCCTCCACACCTGTCTTATTTTTGTACTTCTTTAGTAGAGACAGGGCTTTGCCATGTTGGCCAGGCTGGTCTCCAACTCCTAGCCTCAGGGGATCCACCCGCCTCAGCCTCCCAAAGTGCTGGGATTACAGGTGTGAGCCACTGCAGCCATCCCACACTTCCTTGCACCATTTTACATTTCCAACAACAGAGCACAGGTCTCCCATTTCTGAACATTTTTGCCAGTTGTGATTTACTGGTTTGTTTTGTTTTTTGGATTTTTTTTTTAAACAATAAACATTTCTCATGGATGTGAGCTGATATTGTGTTTTTTCTTTCCATTTTTCTAATGATTACTGATATTTTGCATGTTTTCAAATGGTTGTTAGTTATTTGTATATTACCTCTGGAGAAATGTGTATTCTGTTCTTTTCTCCGTTTTTTAATTTGTTCATTTACTTTTATTCAATAATAATTTAAATGAAAATCATTTGTTTTTTTATTTGTATGAGTTACATGTATTTTAGATATTAACCTCTTTTTTTTTTTTTTTTTTTGAGACAGGGTCTCACTCTGTTGCCAGGCGCCAGGCTGGAGTGCTGTGGCACAATCTCAGCTCACTGCAACCTCTGCCTCCCAGGTTCAGGCAATTCTCCTGCCTCAGCCTCCTGAGTAGCTGGGACTACAGGTGCACGCCACTACGCCCAGCTAATTTTTGTATTTTTAGTAGAGACATTCACCATGTTGGTCAGGATGGTCTTGATCTCTTGACCTCGTGATCCTCCTGCCTCGGCCCCCCAAGGTGCTGGAATTACAGGCGTGAGCCACCGCGCCTGGCCGACATTAACCTCTTATCAGAGATTTGATTTGTAAATATTTTGTTGCATTTAGTAAGTTTCCTTTTCACTCTGGCAATTGTTTTCTTTCATCTGCAATCATTGTCTGTCTTGTTGTAGTATATTGTATGTATTTTTACTGTCTTTTTGTTCCATTGAGGTTATATCCAGGAAAACATTGTTGAATCGACTGTCATAAAGCGTTTTATCTGTGATTTTTTTTTCCAGGAGTTTTATAATTTTGGGTCTTACTTTTAGGTCATAAATCAACTTTTAAGTTAATTCGAGCATAGGGTGTAAAGTAAGGGCTCAACTTCATTCCTTTGCATGTAGAGATCTAATTTCCCCAGTACTGTTTGTTGAAGCGCCTGACCTTTTCTCCTGACATGGTTTTGGCATTTTTATTGAACATCATTAACCACATTTTTGAGGGTTTGTTGCTGGCCTCTCTGTTCTCTATCGATTTATACGTCTGTCTTCGTGTCACTACGGTTCTGTTTTGATGAAGGTAGGTTGGTAATAAGGCTGAAGTTCAGTGGCATGATCATGGTTCACTCTAGCCTTGAACTCCTGAGCTCAAGCAATTGTCCTGCTTCAACCTCTCCATTAGTGGGGATCAGAGGCACGTGCCACTATGCCCAGGTCATTTTTTTTTAGTAGAGATGGGGTCTTGCTGTGTTGCCCAAGCTGGTCTTGAACTTCTGGGCTTCTGCTTGGCCTCTAACAGTGGTGAGGTTACAGGTGTGAGCCAATGTGCATGACCTTTTTTTTTTTTTTTTAATGTAAACACAGTGTCATAATATCCCTCCCAGCAGTGTTGTTCCATTCCAATTTCTGGTGTGTTGTGTTTTTGTTTTTCTTTGTGTCAAGATATTTTCTAATTTTTCTTGTGATTTCTTTTTTAAACCCTTGGGTTTTTTAAGTGTATTGTTAAAACTGCACATATTTGTGGACTTATACATCTTTCCTTTGCTGTTAATTTCTAGTTTTATTTCATGATGATGGGAATTAATAATTTATATGATTTCAGACTTTTTTTTGAGACCAAGTCTCACTCTGTTGTTGAGGCCGGAGTGCAGTAGCATGATGACAGCTCACTGCAGCCTTGACTTCCTGAGCTCAAGCAATCTGCCCACCTCGGCCTCTCAAAGTGCTGGGATTACAGGGATGAGCCACTGTGCTCAGTCTTAAATTTTCTTTTTTTTAAATTTTTATTTATTTATTTATTTTCTCTCAACTCAGCTTTTCCCAACTCTGGGAAGAACCAGGAAGAGAAGGCCGGCCTTAAATTTTCAAAAATTTATTTTATATCCGACTGTGAGGTCTATTCTGGAAGTTGTTCCATGGACATTGGAGAAAAATTTGTATTCTGCTGTTTTCGGTGATATGTTCTGTATATATCTCTTATATCCAAATGGGTCTGTAGGGGTGTTTGAGACTTCTGTTTCCTTTTTTTTTTTTTTTTCGTGTTTGATACATTCTTGGATCTTTTGCTCAGACTAGAGTGCAGTGATACAGTCATAGCTCACGGTAGTCTGCGTCTCCCGGGTTCAAGTGGCCTTGCTGCCTCAGCCTCCCAAGTAGCTGGGACTGTAGGCATGCACCATCGCGCCTGGCTAATTTTTAAAAGTTTTTGGTGGCAACAGGATCTTTCTAGGTTGTCCAGGTTGGACTTAAACCCCTAGGATCAGGTGATCTTCCCACCTCAGCCTTCCAAAGTGCCAGAATTACAAGCATGAGCCACTGCATCCAAGCAGAGTCCTCTGTTGATTTCTTCTTCTTCTTTTATTTTTTATTTGTTAAGTTCTGAAGTACATGTGCAGAATGTGCAGGTTGGTTATATAGTTATACGTGTGCCATGGTTGTTTACTGCATCCATCACCCTGTGATCTACATTAGGTATTTCTTCTAATGCTATCCCTCCCCTAGCCCTTTACCCCTCGACAGGCCCTGGTGTGTGATGTTCCCCTCCCTGTGTCCATGTGTTCCCATTGTTCAGCTCCCACTTATGAGTGAGAACATGCGGTGTTTGGTTTTCTGTTCTTGTGTTAGTTGGCTGAGAATGATAGTTTTCAGTTTCATCCATGTCCCTGCAAAGGACATGAACTCAGCCTTTGTTATGGCTGCATAGTATTCCATGGTGTATATGTGCCACATTTTCTTTATACAGTCTGTCATTGCTGGGCATTTGTGTTGGTTCCAAGTCTTTGTTATTGTGAACAGTGCTGCAGTGAACATTACGTGTGCATGTTTATTTATAACAGAATGATTTATAATCCTTTGGGTGTATACCCAGTAATGGGATTGCTGGGTCAAATGGTATTTCTGGTTCTAGATCCTTGAGGAATCGCCACACTGTCTTCACAATGGTTGAACTAATTTACACTCCCACCAATAGTGTAAAAGCGTTCCTATTTCTCCACAACCTCTCCATCATCTGTTGTCTCCTGACTTTTTAACGATCACCATTCTAACTGGCATCAGATGGTATCTCGTGGCTTTGATTTGCATTTCTTTAATGAACAGTGATGATCAGCTTTTTTTTTCATATGTTTGTTGGCTGCATAAATGTCTCCTTTTGAGATATGTCTGTTCATATCCTTTGCCCACTTTTTGATGGGGTTGTTTTTTTCTTGTAGATATGTTTAAGCTCTTTGTAGATTCTGGATATTAGCCCTTTGTCAGATGAGTAGATGGCAAAATTTTTCTCCCATTCTGTAGGTTGCCTGTTCACTCTAATGATAGTTTCTTTTGCTGTGCAGAAGCTCTTTAGTAGATCCCATTTGTCTGTTTTTGTTTTTGTTTTTGTTTTTTGAGACAGAGTCTTGCTCTGTTGCCCAGGCTGGAGTGCAATGGCATGGTCTCGACTCACTGCAGTCTCTACCTCCCGGGTTTAAGTGATTCTCCTACCTTAGCCTCCCGAGTAGCTCAGGTTACAGGCACCTGCCAACATGCCCAGCTGATTTTTGTATTTTTAGTAGAGACAGGGTTTCACCACACTGGCCAGGCTGATCTCGAACTCCTGACCTTGTGATCTGCCTGCTTTGGCCTCTCAAAGTGCTGGGATTATGGTCATGAGCCACCATGCCTGGCCCATTTGTCTGTTTTGGCTTTCATTGCCATTGCTTTTGGTGTTTTAATCATGAAGTCCTTACCCATGCCTATGTCCTGAATGCTATTGCCTAGGTGTTGTTCTAGGGATTTTATGGTGTTAGGTCTTATGTTTAAGTCTTTAATCCAGCTGGAGTTAAGTTTTGTATAAGATATAAAGAAGGAATCCAGTTTCAGCTTTCTGCATATGGCTAGCCAGTTTTCCCGACACCATTTATTAAATAGGGAATCTTTTCCCCATTGCTTGTTTTTGTAAGATTTGTCAGAAATCAGATGATTGTAGATGTGTGGTGTGTATCTGAGGCTTCTGTTCTGTTCCATTGGTCTATATCTCTGTTTTGGTACCAGTACCGTGCTGTTTTGATTATTATAGACTTGTAGTATAGTTTGAAGTCAGGTAGTGTGATACCTCCACCTTTGTTTTTTTGTTGTTGTTTTTTGTTTTTTGCTTAGGATTGTCTTGGTTATGTGGTCTCTTTTTTGTTTCCATATGAAATTTAAGGTGTTTTTTTTTTCCCCCAATTCTATGAAGGAAGTCAATGGTAGCTTGATGGAGATAGCATTGAATCTATAAATTACTTTGGGCAGTATGGCCATTTTCACTATAGTGATTTTTCCTGACCATGAGCATGGAATGTTTTTCCATCTGTTTGTGTTCTCTCTGATTTCCTGGAGCAGTGGTTTGTAGTTATCCTTGGAGCGGTCCTTCACATCCCTTGTTAGTTGTATTACTAGATGGTTTATTCTCTTTGTAGCAATTGTGAATGGGAGTTCACTCATGATTGGGCCCTCTGTCTGTTATTGATGTATAGGAATGCTTGTGATTTTTGCACATTGATTTTGTATCCTGAGACTTTGCTGAAGTTGCTTTCCAGTTTCAGGAGATTTGGGGCGGAGACAATGGGGTCTTCTAAATATACAATCATATCGTCTTCAAATAGAGACAATTTGACTTCATCCTTTCCTAATTGAACACACTTTATTTCTTTTTCTTACCTGATTGCTCTGGCTAGAACTTCCAATACTATATTGAATAAGAGTGGTGAGAAAGGGCATGCTTGTCTAGTGCCAGATTTCAAAGGGAATGCTTCCAGTTTTTGCCCATTCAGTATGATATTGGCTGTGGGTTTGTCATAGATAGCTTTTATTATTTTGAGGTACGTTCTGTTGATACCTAGGTTATTGAGGGTTTTTAGCGTAAAGGGCTATTGAATTTTGTCCAAGGCCTTCTCTGCATCTATTGAGATAATCATGTGGTTTTTGTCTTTGGTTCTGTTTATGTGGTGGATTACTTTTATAGACTTGCGTATGTTGAACCAGCCTTGCATCCCCAGGATGAAGCCTTCTTGATCGTGATAGATAAGTTTTTTTGATGTGCTCTTGCAATCGGTTTTGTTTTTTAAGAGATTTGAACTCAAATTCCATGTCAGTTGTAAGCAATTCCTTTTTTTTTTCTTTCAAGATTAGGTTTTGCTCTGTCATCCAGGCTGGAGTGCAGTGGCACGATCTAGGCTTACTGCAACCTCCACTTCCCAGGTTCAGCAATTCTCCTGCCTCAGCCTCCAAAGTTGCTGGGATTACAGGCACCCATTACCAGACCCGGTTAATTTGTATTATTTTTAGAAGAGACAGGGTTTTCCCATGTTGGCCAGGCTGGTCTTGAACTCCTGACTTCAAGTGATTCACCTGCCTTGGCCTCCCAAAGTGCTGGGGTTACAGGCATGAGACACCGCACCTGGTAGAATTGTAACCAATTTCTAAAGACATAAGATTCTTAATATATATTCTACAATATATAAGATATATAGATATTAAATTCTTGATATATATTCCATAATATATAATTCCTGATATATAATAGAATATATATCAAGAATATATATATATCTTGATATATATAATAGAATATATATCAAGAATTTAATATCTGTAAGAAGTCAAGTAATTGGATATTTATTATGTATCTTTCTAATTATAAAGTAATACACATTTAATATAGAAGTTGTAGGAAAGAAGCAAAAGGAAGTAACACAATGCCATCACCCTGAAATAACACCTTCCTGTTTATGATATTACAAAATGACTTATTGTATGTTTTGTAATTTTTAAAACCAATAACGTGAACATTTCTCTGCATATGAAAATGGATATCTTGCAATTGCATGATTTCTGATGGCTTCATAATATTACATTATTTAGATTTATCATAATTTACTGAATCTATGACCTAATTTTGAACTCCATTTATTTCCTTTACAAATAAGAGCAAACAGTGCTACATGGGGTATCTTTGTGCATGCCTCTTTCTTCGTAATTGAGTATTTCCTTAGAATAAATTCTTAGAAGTGAAATAGCAGGGTATGTATATTTTTAAAACTTTTGACATACATATCAAAATTGATTTTCAGAAAGGTTATTATTAGTTTATCTTTCTATCAACATTGTGTTTGAATGCCTGTCTTCCACCACTCTTATAAAGTCTGTGTAAAATCTTTCTTCTGAATCTTTGTTAATCTGATTAGCAGAAAGAAAAAGGTAGTTTAATTTGCAGATTATTGGCTTCTCGTAAGGTTATAGTTTTAAAATTAATTAATCATTTATATATTTTTATTTCTAAATTTCCCACTGGTATCTGATATCTGTAGTAGACCATTACTGTATCCTAGAAGTGTGGTTTCCATTCTGTCTTCTTCTGATAATAGCATACAAATTTTTGTTGTTGTTTTTGTTTGGGTTTTGTTTTGTTTCTTTGATGAAGTGAGGAAATTACCTCTCTGTGTGTATTTTTGGAAGTACATAATAAAGGAGCTTGCCTGCCCAAGCCACATTGTGAACATATGATCAAATATGCCAGTCTGGCTCTAAGTGTTTTGAATTTTGGGTGGTGTGATGCAGAGTCAGAAAGTTTGTAGGACTCTTAGTTGCTTATATCTCACTACCTCCCTCTCTGAGGAACTGCCTTGTCTGAGGGCAGCCCAAGGCCACTGACTGGCTGAAGGTCATAAAGGGCCTTGACTCTGGGACACTTCTAAAGAGCCATTAACTCAAAGAACAGCCTGTAGGGTGGACTGAGGCTTCAGCTGCATCCTCATTGTGAGTCTGCTTCTTCCTCTGCCCAATCCTGCCTTTCTGATTTCCTTATAGCCATGTCTCCTGAGAGCACTCTCCATCAAACTTTCTCTGTGCCATTCTCCACCTCAGCCTGTTTCTAAGGAACTGTCCATTCCAGTGGCAGTACTCAGGGAAGACTGTATGGTAGTTCCTGCCACCAGCACCCTCTTGAACTACATCCTTTGTTTTTCCTGCATCTGTTTCTTCTTTCTTTTAGCTTTCTCATACTCTCGTGGTAGTTTACTTCATCTAAATTAACCATAGTCTTGGTTTCTGTGGCTTGCAAGCAAAAATCAGTGTTAATACAATGTTCTTTGTCATTTTACTCATCTTAAGAGCTTTTTCATGTATTATGACAAAAACCCTAAACTAAATTGGTTTTCTCCAGTATGTCAGTTGCATTGCCGTTTTATCATAGTGTTGACATTCAACTATTTAGAAAATTTATTGCTGTAAGTATCTTGTTCTTTTTGTATGTGTGATTTTTACCTTTGATGTAATGCAGGAGTCCCCAACCCCTGGGCCACAGACCTGTACCATTAGGAACCAGGCTGCACAGCAGGAGATGAGCCATGGGCAAGCAAGGGAACCATCATATGTATTTACAGCCACTCCCCATCACTCGCATTACTGCTTGAGCTCCATGTCCTGTCAGATCAGCAGTGGCATTAGATTCTTACAGCAGCCTGAACCCTATTGTGAACTGCACATGTGAGGCATCTGGGTTGCATGCTCCTTACAGGAATCTAATGCCTGATGATCTGTCACTTTCTCCCATTATCCCAGGTGGAACCATCTAGTTGCAGAAAAACAAGTTCAGGGCTCCCACTGATTCTACACTGTGGTGAGTTATATAATTATTTTATTATATATTACAATGTAGTAATAATAGAAATAAAGTGCACAATAAATGTAATGTGCTTGAATCATCCCGAAGTCATCTGCTCTCACCATCCCAGTCTGTGGAAGGAAATGGTCCCTGGTGCCAAAAAGGTTGTGGACCACTGATTTAATGCTTAGAGAGAGACCTTTACTGAAACATGATCATATGCATAAAAATTAACATGCAAATATTTTTAAGATTTTATTTTTATCTCCTAATTCTTATGGCAAAGATTTTTACCTTGATTAATGACAATGATTCAACTATTTCCTACAAATAATTTAGCTGAGTATTTGACTTTTATGTTAAAATTTTCTATAACAATATCTTCAAATTTCAGTGCTGAAATAACAGACATTTCTGTTTTACTCAGAGAGCAATCTAGAAATGACCTGCCTAAAGCTGGCCAGGCAGCTCTGTCATTCTCATCAAGAGGCTCCTACCTCTCTGACTTTAAGATGGGAGCCTTCATTTGTTGCTATTATTCAGTCAGTGGGAAGGAACAACTAGACAGTAGAAAACAGTCAACTTCCTATCATACACACACATGCCAAATTTTATTGGTCCAAACTTAGGCAGTTGGCTGTACATAACAGACTGGGAAACAATGTTTTACTGGAATCCCCCATGATGACAAGTTCTGCCCGTTGGTAGAAACCTGTGTTTTCCTGTGTTATAAAGAGTTATAAAACATTTTAAATACTAGTATTAAAATGGTATTACGTTGAACATGTAACTGAAAATGTTCCTACAAAAATTAAGTGAAAATTAACACATGGCTAACATTTAAAAAGAACGTTCCCCCTTACAAAATGGTTTGTGTGTGTGTGTGTACCTGTAAGTGCATGTATATTATAACAATTCAAAACTTTCTTTATCTTCCTTCTCCACTACTGCTACCATATATTTAAATGTGGAGCATGAGCTAGGAAGAAAGATTTTGTTTTTGGCCAGGCATGGTGTATTAGTTCATTTTCATGCTGCTAATAAAGACATACCCGAGACTGGGTAATTTATATAAAAAAAAGTTTAGTGGACTCACAGTTCCACGTGGCTGGGGAAGCCTTACAATCATGTTGGAAGGCAAAAGGTACACATCTTACATGGCAGCAGATGAGAGAATAACATCCAAGTGAAAGATATTTTCCCATATAAACCCATCAGATCTCATAAGACTTATTCACTAACAGAACAGTCCCCATGATTCAGTTATCTTCCAAAGTGTCCCTCCCACAACATGGAGGAGTTATTGGAGCCACAATTCAAGATAAGATTTGTCAAACGTATCACATGGTGTCTCACACCTGTAATTCTAGCACTTTGGGAGGCTGAGGTGGCAGGATCTCTTGAGCTCAGGATTTCGAGACCACCTGGGCAACAGGGTGAAACTCCATCTCTGCAAAAAATACAAAAATCAGCCAGGCATGGTGGCACGCACCTGTAGTCTCAGCTATTTAAGAGGCTGAGGTGCGAGAATTGATTGAGCCCAGGAGGCAGAGATTGTGAAATTGCAGTGAGCCGAGATCATACCACTGCCCTCCAGCCTGGGTGGCAGAGTGAGACCCCATATCAAAAAAAAAAAAAGTTGTTTTGTTAAGTAGTGGTTTTTAACCTCTTGACATGCTTCTTGTACTTTTTTTCCTATCTCTTAGTTTCTTTCTGTGAGGCTAGGTGAATATGAATAATGATGATAGGAAGGATATATTCGTATGATTGCTTGAAAGCATTTGCAGTTTATGAAATAATATCATGAAATGTTATTGTCTTGAAAATGAATGGCTAAATCTAATTCAGGAATGAATATTAAAGGTTTAATGAAGAAGGAATTAGAAGTTCCATCTTCTAATCTAAATATAGAATCTCTTCTCTCTACTGGTACTAATTTTTATTGCGATGGTTTGGACACAGTTCCATATTTAGCCTCTTTGTACTTAATTTTGAATTATAAATGTCCAGACCTTAAAATTTATTCTGCAAGCCTAAGGATGATTCTTTGTATAGATAAACCATTGTATAGATATGCCATAATTAAGGTAGCCATTCTAATGTTAATTACTATTTTGGTGGTTTTGAGGTTAGCTTTTGTTTTTTGCTATTGTAAACACTCCTACTGTGAACTTTGTATACACATACCATTGTGAATATATGAGTAGATTTCTCTCTAGGGTGTATATTTAGTAGGGTAGTGCTGTTTCATGGAGTATGTATATCTTCACCTTCAATAGATAATGTCACACTGTTTTCCCAAGTGGTTGAACCAAGAATGGTATTAAGATTCTTTACCATAACTTCAAGTATTTGCTTTAAGTTTCTGGAGAAAGAGAAAAAACATGAGTTATACTAAGGTATTGGATTTTATTATGAAATGAATTTAAAAATAACATCTGAAAAGAATGGAAACCCATTCTTTTGTAGTCATCGTTTTGGATTTGAAAAGGTATCTCAATGTAGATGATATGAATTTTATACCATGCATATTATTGAATGACTGGGCCATGAACAATTGTCCATGTATTTACTCTAAAATCTTATGTAACAGCACAACAATAAGAACTATTTAAAATATGTTATAGGTGTACAAATTTTTTACGTATATGTGACAAAATAAAAGTTTAAATCAGGCATAAAGATATAAAATGAAAAATGAAGCCTTTACTAATTCCTCTCCCTAACGATCTGTTTTAGCTGCCTCATTGTTTCTTTTCTTTGTTTCCTGAAAAACTTATATTTATTTCTTTATATAAATAAATGGATCATAATTTTTTTTGACTTTTTTAACACTATTTATGATTCTTTCTGCTCAATGTTAAGTAACATTGAATTGATTGGGTATATAATAATTTATTTAACCAGGCAGACTGATGGATATTTAGATTATTTTCCATTTTTTCTTACTACCAGTAATGGATCAGTGAGTACACTGGAAAATAAACCTTGTAATTTTTGAGAGTTTATTGATTAGATAAATTCCTAGCTATACAATTACAGTTGAGACAGTACAAGCATTTTAAATTGATACATATGGCAAAATTGCCCTCCAGAAAGCTGTTTTAATTTACATTTTTATCACTGCTACTTGCCAGCATTGTGTGTTGTCAGAATATTTTACCTTTACTGCTCTCATAATTGAAAAATATAACTCATTTTAGTTTTCATTTATTTAATTATAGTGAAGTTGAGCATTTATTTTTCTTTTTCTGTCAACTGCTTGTTAATATCTTTTGCCTATTTTTCTACTAAGTTGGATTTTTTTCTTAGTGATTTTCAAAACTTGTAAATTAAAAGAATTAATGTTTTTGTCTATTATGTGTTGCAAATATTTTCCCCGTTTTGTGGTAAATTTTTATACTTTGTTTATAACTTTTTATACATAAATTTTCATCTTCTTTGTGACTGTCAGGTTATATGTAATTTCCAAATTGCTTAGAAGCCCATTTCCTGTGTTGCCAATTGTCTCGTAAATTTATGATGATAGGTAAATTTAATTCACCTATAACTCAGCCTTTTTTTTCTTTCTTTTTTTCAGAGAAGTCTGTGAGAACATGCCTAGGAAAAAGCCACTGTAGACAGATGAATATGATAAATCTAATGAGTTTAGGTTGTCAAAAAAAATGTGTTTAACATTTAAATGATTCCTATTTCCTTTTTCCTTCAGGCATCCTAAAAGTCAATAGGTGGGAAAGTTTTATTAGTAAAGAACATTATCTTACTAGACATAAAGTAATCCTTTTCTCCAACCTTCTTTCAAACTTCTGGTCCTCACCTCACCTAAAACACCCTATCAAAGACTAGCAGATGTTCTAGCATCTCTATAAAATTTATCTTGGTTAAATGTTGGCATGTGATAAATGAAATTGAATTGATTTATGTGGACTTTTTCTATTTTCTCTGTTTGCCTTGGAAAACCTATAAGATATTTGAATAGAACAGTTAAAATATGATTTTATAAAAACACTTAAGGATGTCTAAATGAGTTAGTATATGAATATATAAAAATAATCCACGTGAACCTAGCCCATACTTAGTCTTCAGCTAAAATGACTTCTGGTTTAACCCAAACTATAGTAAGAGACTGAACAAATCTAAATAGCAACATTTATAAGGAGTGAAGAGCAACTAATCATGCAAGACTTTTTCCCATTTATATTCTTACTTCCTGTAATAAAGTTATTTTAAAATTAGTAAAATTATGTAGTGGAATATCAGATCTTAGCTGCAACTTTTGTTCAGTAGGCTAGAAACTCAGAGCTACCAGACCGTAGTTAGTTGGACACAAGAGATTCCATATTGTCCCCAAAGTAATCATACTTTCTCCAGAGCTCTCTAGCTCAGACCTATATCAAAGCAACATGAGATCAGTTCAAACTGGAATTCATACTTTTAGTTTCTAAGGTTAAAGAGGTTTCATATTAGAGAATTCTGGTAACTGTCTCATATCTGACATTTAAAGATGATCCAGATTTTCTAAAAGATTCCCAGTTTTACAGCTTACTGTTTTTAATAGAAGCAGCTTGGGATATAAATGTTATGTAGTTTATATCCTTATAAACATTTATCTTATAAAAGCATTCTTTAAAAAAAAGTCTTAATTTTTAGAAACACTGTTCCATTTATAATGCTGTGAGAAAACTGCTTAGCTAGGTCTACTTCTAGATGTTGAATATCAACTATAATACTTGTTAAATCAGTGCATTTAAAAATGTTCTTAAAGTGTTTAAATTTATTCTCTAAAATGTGTATTTCTTATTAAATTCTGTTGTTGTTTTTTTTTTTAGAGTCTTGCTCTATTGCCTAAAATGCAGTGCAGTGGCACTATCTCAGCTCGCTGCAACCTCTGCCTCCCAGGTTCAAGTGATTCTCCTGCCTCAGCCTGCTGAATAGCTGGGACTACAGGCACATGCCACCACAGCAGGCTAATTTTTGTATTTTTAGTAGAGTTGGGGTTTCACCATGTTGGCCAGGCTGATCTTGAATTCCTGATCTCAAGTGATCCACCTGCTTTGGCCTCCCAAAATGCTGAGATTACAGGTGTGAGCCACTGTGCCTGGCCAAATTCTGGGATAATTTAAAAAATATTTTGGACAGTAATAATAAAATTTTATAGAACATGATATAGTTTATGCATTCACCAAAGAAAATGTTGAGTTACCAAATTAGTTAGAAGATAACTGTAAGTTATCATTTATCTGGTCCCTGCCATAAATCTAATCCTGCATATCAGAATTTTTTTTAAATAGCTGAATAATAGTTTTTCAATGTTAAGATTTTAAATTGCCTTTAGAAATCCATATAAGGTGATGTACTATTATTTCCTGTACTCATTAAGATAATATTGAAAATAGTTTAGCATTTAGCTAAGATAAACTTTTGAAATGGTGTAACTATTATAAAATCTGTAGGCAGCTATAGATACAAATTTCTATTTGGATCATGGTTCTCTGTGATTCTCTTGTGTTTCTCTGTATCTTTTAATCAGAGTCATTGACTTTTTTCCACACTGTCTTTTCTTAAATATTTGTAATAGCAAATTGGAAGACTGAGATAATGTCTCCCTGCAGGGCAAAGAGCAGGTGTGCTTACTGTCCATAATAAAAGATTTGGATGCCCTAAGCTCGTTATCCTCTCCTGTAGTACAGCTACTGTGCATGCTGGAGTCAGCTGGCTCTCTTCATATTGCCTGGTGGAAATTGGGGCATAAGGAAATGGTATTAATGCTGATGTTCTGATGACTGCTATTGCTGTAAATAACAACGTCCTTTGTTTCTGACCCTGGATTATCCTGTCTCCCACTAGCATCCATGAAATTTTAGCAAGGTAATTACTAGTTTGCAAGTAGGGTAAAACTCTCAGAACTTTTACAGGTCTTGGCAAGATGATATAGGATAGTCATCAGCAAACTTTTTCTGTAAAGGGCCAGATAGATAATACATGGTCTCTGTCACATATGTTTTTTTTTTTTTATTTTTTTTCAATGCTTTAAAAATGTAAAATCCTTCCTTAGCTTACAGGCCATCTGAAACCAGTCTTTGGGCTATATTTGACTCATGGGATATAGGTTGCTAGCCTCTAATATAGATCATGAGATCAAATGACTATTCTCCCCCTCCAGCAAGTTCCCGAGAACTTCTCTCAAAATTATGATGGCTTGCTTATCACACATGTTTTTCTCATGACTATAATAAAATGAAGCATGTATTGTTACATGTCTGCTTGAAAATAAAATATGGCTGAAAAATTAATTAGATAATAAGAAGAAACAGTAGTATTTTCCTAAGTGATTTTTCTATAACCTCCAAGATAATTTAGAGGGTAAAATGCAATTAAAATTGTATCCAAAAAGAAAGCAAGAAAGGAAGACAATATAAACAGAAAGCACTTAGTAAAATGGTAGATTTAAATACAAATGTATAATAATTGCATTAAATGTAAAAGAAGAAAATACTTCTGTAAGGTGTATTGTCGAAATCAAAGTGAGAAAACTGAGACCAATATCAGAAAAGTTAAATTCCAGTTTATTCAGCTCCCGGGCGAGGTTCTATGGTCCGAGGAAGAGGGGCCAGAGAAGTCGCGCCCGGCCGTTCTGG
>CAUYQU010065154.1:0-12552 GCA_963574635.1 Cheracebus regulus | reverse complement strand
CTGTCTCCATTGTTATACACAATTATTGGCATAAAAGAGGATTTTAATACCCATTTTTAGACTGTATTCTAGCCTGGGTAATAAAACAAGAATCCCATTCTCTCTCCCTCTTTCTCTTCCTCTTTCTTTCTCTCTTTCATTCTTTTTTTTCTCTCTTTTGCTGTTTCTTTCTCCTTTTCTTTTTCTAAAATCTCTTCCTTCTTTCTCTTTCATTCTTTTTTTTCTTTCTTTTGCTGTTTCTTTCTTTCTCCTTTTCTCTCTTTTTCTAAAATCTCTTCCTCTTTCTTTCTTTCATTCTTTTTATTCTAAAAAAAAAAGAAAAGTGATCCTGTTTAAAGTTGGGAGTTATAATAAATCAAGTTCAGACTTAGGAATAAAAAATAAATTTCAAAATGTTACTGTTTTTGAATACCAGTCATCTAATACTATAATGATACTGCCATACAAAAATGCAGATATGTATGCTTTAGGGAAAATACTGAAGAAAAAAGTGTGTATTGAAAACAACTTATAAAAGTTTCCTGTCAGGATAAAAGAAGACTGAAACAGAATTACTATGATAGGGTAAGATGTTTACTTGGATCTAGGGAATAGAGACAAGTTTGCCTTAAGATGCGCAATAGAAATGAACATTAGTCTGTGTGGTGGCTCACGCCTGTTATCTCAGCGCTTTGGCAGGCCGAGGCGGGTGGATAACTTGAGGTTAGGAGTTCAAGACCAGCCTGTACAATAAGGTGAAACCCCATCTCCTCTAAAAATACAAAGATACATTAGCCAGGCATGGTGGTGAATGCCTGTAGTCCCAGCTACTCGGGAAGCGGAGGCAGGAAAATCGCTTGAACCTTGGAGGTGGAGGGTACAGTGAGCCAAGATCGTGCCCCACTGTGCCCCAGCCTGGGTGACAGGGTGAGATTCCGTCTCAAAAAAAAGAACATTAGCCTTTGGGGTAATGTTTAAATTACCTGTGGTAAGGTAATGTTTAAATTACCTAGGTGTAACTGAATGAGAGACTACTATGTGTCACGGAGGAGGAGACCCCAAATGTAAAGAAGTGTTAAAAGGAAATAGAATTGAGTAGCAGTCTTTGCCATTTCAATAAACCACCAAAAAACTTTAATGACCAGCAAGTACAGTCACAGGGATCCTAGGGCTCGCCTGGTCACAACACTGGAGTCCTTGGTACTCTACACAGCAGCTCCACCCAGCTCTGCACCCAGCTCTGCTGTGTGTAGTGACAGGAGGTGATACAGCCAGGATGGCGAAGCTACTCACTACAACCGGCTCATGTGGCAGCTCTGGAACCCACTGAAGGTGCCACTGTGGTTGTGAATGCTAATAGTGGCAGCAGCAATTGCCTCATCAATTAAGGGAGAACTTACTTTGGGGAAAGATCCTAGGAAGCCCGTGATACTAAAGGCAGAACCATAAAGAGAAGCAGGCTCTGAACAGAGGCTGCATCTTAGGGTAAAGCAGTCTCCTTGTGTATGGAATGTGGGAGAAATGTTTACAAATGAAAATGATGTTCATTGATAGGCAAATTATACAGTTATGAAAAAGCAATGAGGTATATTCATTTGTAACCACGTGGAAATGTTCTGTTGAATTTCTTTTTTTTGAGTTTCTTTCTCATTGCCCAGGCTGGAGTGCAGTGGCACAATCTTGGCTCACTGCAGCCTCCACCTCCCAGGTTCAAGTGATTCTCCTGCCTCAGCTTCCCAAGTAGCTGGGATTACAGGTGCCCGCCACCATCTCAGCTAATTTTTTTTGTATTTTTAGTAGGGACGGGGTTTCACCATGTTGGCCAGTCTGGTCTTGAGCTCCTGACCTCAGGTGATCCACCTGCCTTGGCCTCCCAAAGTGCTGGGATTACAGGCATTAACCACCACATCCGGCCTGCCCTGGCTTTTCTAATAAACATCTTGTCAAAGGAAATAGCAAACTCTGATGGTAGTTATTTTGAATGAATGGAACAGGGAATAGGGGTATGAAGCTTTGAAGACTTTTTATCTTTAGAGACTTCTGTATTGGTTGCATTTTTTTATATTAAGCATGCCTTATTTCGAGATGAAAAAACAATAAAATATAGCCGCAAACAAATATCTTATACCATGTTCTCATCGCAGATAACAACACTCTCTGTTTCTTATTTTAAGAGAACAAGAATTAAAAGTAGTATTCTGTATCTTTTTTTTTTTAGAGGCGGTGTGTTGTTTTGTCTTGTGATCACAGCTCACCGCAGCCTTAGACTCCTGGGCACAAGAAATCTCCCACTTCAGCCTCCTAAATAGCTGGGACCACAGGTACACGCCATTACACCTCACCTGGTATTCTGTATCAAATACTTACTGAGCAGTTAAAATCTATATAGACCTTTGAGATAAGGATAATAAAGTATTACAGCTTGTGATAATTTGTTCCATACCTGACCCAGAAGTGGCATATTGCGCTTCAGCTTGGAGGAGGATGTGAAGGCGTACGGAGTCTGGGAGTAGTATACCACATAGGTAGGTTTGTACTGGTTTGGCTTTGTGTACTGTGTTCCCCAGGCAATTCGAATCCAGACTGCATTCTCCTCAGTTTCTCTGAAGCTGACTGTCACCTTATTAAAAAAAAAAAAAGGGATTAAGTTTCCTAATTAAAATCTCATTGTGGCACCAACTCCAGGTGCTTTTTAGGGGTAAGTGATGATGTCCCTATAATCTTGCATGCAGGTTGAGACCTAGCAGTCTTTTCTCCTTTTCATGAGTATTTTGGGAATTTTGGGGAAAATATTTTGTGATTTAAAAAAAAAAAATCCTTTTCATTTCTTTTTTTTTTTTTTCTTTTGAGACTGGGCCTTGCTCTGTTGCTCAGCCTGGAGGGCTGTGGCATGATCATAGCTCACTCACTGCAGCCTTGACTTCCTGGGCTCAAGGTATCCTCCCACCTCAGCCTCCCTAGTAGCTGGGACTACAGGCACATGCCATCATGCCTGGCTAATTTTTTTAAAAAAGAGTTTTTTTTGTAGAGATGATTGTTTTTTCAATAATTTCTTGGGCTTGTCCTGAAAACTGTTCTTCCAGCTGTAAGAGTTTATGAGGTAAGGCAGCCTTACAAATGAGATACTTGTTTTATAATGAAGCCTTTTCAGCATCTAGCACAGACCTAGCACACACTATCAAGTTTAACAGTAAGATTTCTATGTAATTAAGTCAGGTGGTGTGGCTCATGCCTATAATCCCAGCACTCTGGCATGGTGAGGTGGGAGGATCGCATGAGCTCAAGAGTTTGAGACCAACCTGGCTAATATAGTGAAACTACATCTCTACAAAACAAACAAAAAAAGCCTGGCACAGTGGCATATGCCTACAGTCCCAGCTACTTGAGAGGTTGAGGTGGGAGAATGGCTTGAGCCTGGGAGGTCGAGATTATCATGAGCCGAGATCATGTCAGTGTATTCCAGCCTAGGCAACAGAGTGAGACCATGTCTCATTAAAAAAAAAAAAAAAAGGAAAAAAGAAAAATAAGATTTCTGTGTAATAATGGGCTTAAAAATATACTATTCCTAATGCTCTTATGCATTAAGCTCAGAAGCTAAAAACTCCTCTACAGGAATGTTATATGGCGAGACCAGAGGAAGTACTACCCTGTATTCATTTCATGGATAAAATACAGGCCTTTCCAAACTGTTACCTATGGTTGCCAATTGGTCTGGAATTTAATAGCCTGCTCCTGGATTCTCAGCTCCCCTCTGATTCAGCTTCCCTTTAAAGCTCTGAGCCTGGAAATGAGGAACTTGAGTGAGATGCCCTCGGCTTGCCCACGTCTCTATTTCCTCCCTCTGAGATCTTGTTCTAAGAAAGGTGGGTTGTTATGGTGACACTAGCAAATTCTACCCCCTCTTTATTTAGCTGCTTTTCTGAATTCTCTCAGTCCAGGAGACAAGGAAGTCTCCCCAGTCCAGGGTATGGTGGGGCAGAGCTGTGTGACTTTCTTGGGTGGGCAGCGCAGAGCTTGGCCCCAGTCACGTGATCAGTGGGCCTCTACTAGCTTGAATGCAAGAGCATCTTATTCTGAGTAGCTTCTTTGCTTCACGTGACAAAAGCAAAAAACATCTGTAAATCAAGGATGCTTCAGATGTGCACTGACCATTACTGGAACTACTAGCTCCATGTGCCTATTTAATGTAAAACCATTAAAGTTAAATAAGATTAAAAATTCAGGCCGGGTGTGGTGGCTCACGCCTCTAGTTCCAGCGCTTTGGGAGGCCGAGGCAGGCGGATCACCTGAGATTAGGAATTCAAGATCAGCCTGGCCAACATGTATAAACTCCGTCTTTACTAAAAATACAAAAAGTAGCTGGGCGTGGTAGTGCACGCCTGTAGTCCCAGCTACAGGAGGCTGAGGCAGGAGAATTTCTTGAACCCAGGAGGCAGAGGTTGCAGTGAGCTGAGATCTTGCCACTGCACTCCAGCCTGGGTGACTAAGTAAGACTCTGTGTCAAAAAAAAAAAAAAAAGAGAGATTAAAAACTTTGCTGCTCAGTCACACAAGCCACATCTCAAGTGCTCAGCAGCCACATGTGGCTGAACTAAACAGTGATAATAAAGAGCAGTTCCATCACTGCAGAGTGCTCTATTGGATTGAGCTCCTCCTGAAAAGGAAGCATTACCCCCTGAATGGACAGGTGAGAGGAAAGGGAAGATTTTATAATATTTACAGTGTGTCTTTGATACGGAGTAGAACAGTATGAACTATTACTAACTGAATTTCTTACCAAAAAGAAACTAAGATAGTAGCAAATTTTAAGTGTACAGACATCATTACATTCAATTTTATGTAAAAGATGAATTTTATTCTTACATTTTTTAATGCTCTCTGAAGAATTTTCTTAAATGAATTTTTGAATTGTTTCATATCAAAAAGGTCAACATCTTCACCTGCCAAAGTGAAACAAAATAAAGAAAAATCAAGAGAGCTATAATGTCTTCAGTAAATACATTTACAAAGAACCCTGAAACTAAGCATTTTTTGTAATTCTAGAGCAATAATGATCAAATCACACAAATGCTGCTAGTACTTCTGACATGGCACCAAGAAATATGCTTCTCATTTTCCATAAGGGTATAATAAATAATCACCTCATTTTGAAAGAAATGAGGAACATACTGCTATTCTTTTTTTTTTTTTTTTTGAGATGGCATCTTGCTCTGTCACCCAGGCTAGAGTGCAGTGGTGCAATCTCAGCTCACCTCTGCCTCCTGGGTCCAAGCCAAAATATCAAATACAAATGTTCAATTATAAACAGAAAATATTACCTGGTCCTTTACTCATCTGAAAAACATCCCAAACTTTCTGGTGTTGATGAAATTGAGTATCTGAGAGAGAGAAAAAATGTTTATTACTAGCATATCATAGAACTTTGAAGTAATATGCTTACTGATATTTTTATAAAACTGGGGGAAATAACAGTAATTCACAAATTGGGTTATACAGATTTGTATTCAAAACATAAACTTTATGTGGATTAAATTTACTTCATACAAACAAAGCAAATAATAATTATTCAATCCAACCCTCTTAGATGACACAGTTGAGTTTTGGTATTCATTCTATGTTAGCCCATTTATTCTATTTCCACATAAGCCTGCCCCACAGAATGCCACATTAATCTGGCACAACAGGGAATGCTGTGCCCCACAGGACCCACATTCGAGTCATCTGTTCCTCTGCTTGGAGCCTCTTCTCCTAGCTCCTTACATATCCCATTCCTCACCTCATTCTGCTCTCTACTCAGAGTAGCCCGTACCCTCATCACCCCACCCCAAACACCCCGTGTTAGTTCCTAGTTCCCATCGGAGGACTCACCACTACCTGATGTCATATTACATAAATATTTATGTGTGTGCCTGTATATTTGTGTGTGTGTATATATATATATTGATTATTATTTTTTTTTGAGATGGAGTTTCACTCTTGTTGCCCAGGTTGGAGTGCAATGGTGTGAGCTCAGCTCACTGTAACCTCTGCCTCCTGGGTTCAAGCAATTATCCTGCCTCAGTATCTTGAGTAGCTAGGATTACAGGTGGCTGCCACAACACCCTGCTATTTTTTTGTATTTTTAGTAGAGATGGGGTTTCACCATGTTGGCCAGGCTGGTCTCAAACTCCTGACCTCCGGTGATCCACCCACCTCGGCCTCCCAAAGTGCTGGGATTACAGGCATGAGCCACTGTGCCTGGCCACATTATGTATGTATTTAGATGTTCATTTATACACTACCTGTCTTCCAACTAGACTCTCATGGAAATGAGGGACCTGTTTACTGTTGTAGACCCAGGTCTAAACTTAACTGTGTAGCATAAAGCAAGCACTCAGTATTTGTTCTGTTTTTCTAAAAGACAGGGTTTCACTATGTTAACTGGACTAAACTTGAACTGGCAGGGTCAAGCGATTCTCCTGCCTCAGCCTCCCAAGTGTCCCACACCATCACACCAGGCTTCAGTTTATGTTTGATGAACAATGCAGATTCTCTAAATTCAGCGATGGCATAGTTGGAGCAAGGTATTAATAAAGATAATTTTCATTACACTTACAGTAAACAGCTAATACACAATGATCACAATTAGTAAATACCAGGTTCTATTCTAAGTATATAACATCTTATTTAATCCTCACCATAACCTTATGTGATACTATCACTATTATAAAGTTTGGTCAAATGATAAAACCAGAGGTGTTGGCATGGCACAGAGATGTTAACCAGCTTCCTCCAGGGCTCACAGGGAGGCAGTAATGGAGCCATGAAATGAACCCAAGAAATCTGGCCCCAAGGCCTGTGTTCTTAGCCCCTATACTATGTTGCCTCCTGATGATAAAAACAGACATCTTGAAAAAGTACAGACAGGAAAGCTAGACAAAAATCAATGAGACGGAAGGGAGGAGAGGTGAGAAGCTGCAGTGTAATAGGAACAAATTTTCAGAAAGATATTTTCAAATGCTATAATAATACAGATGTTTCTTCGCTTATGATTGGGGTATGCCCGATAAATCCACCTTGTGGTGAAAATAATTCACCTAACCTTCATACATCTTAGCTTAGCCTAGCCTACCTTATAGGTGCTCAGAGCACTTGCATTAGCCTACAGTTGGGCAAAATCATCCAACATAAAGTCTTCTATCAAAAAGTGTTGAATACCTAATGTAACTTACTAAATACTGTATTGAAAGTGAGAAAAGAATGGTCGTATGGGAACCCGAAGTATGGTTTCTGTTGAATATCTCCTGCTTTCCTACTAGCATACTGCTTTCATACTAGTTGAAAAATTTTAACTTGAGGTATTGTAAGTTGGCAACCTGAGTAATACAAAGCCTAACAAGCATTTACTTTGTGCTTATGATGTGCAAGTTACCATGATAAGAGCTTCTCAGGCATTATCTCATTTAATCCTAACAAGAATCCTGTGAAGTACATACTGTACTATTATCTCTGCTTGAAGTCTGAGGCTTAGAAAGCTGATGTAACTTGGCAAAGAACATGCAGCCAAGTGACATAGCTGGGATTTGAAACAAGGTCTCCTCGACTCTAGAATCTGAGGCCTTATGTACAAAATTGCTTCTGGATCAGGTACAGCGGTTCACACCTGTAATCCTAGTACTTTGGGAGGCTGAGGCAGGACAACTACTTGAGCCCAGGAGCTGGAGACCAGCCTGGGCAACATGGCAAAACCTCATGGCAAAAAATATGAAAAATTAGTCACACATGGTAGTATATGCCTATAGTCCCAGCTACTTGGGAGACTGAGGTGGGAGGATCACTTGAATCCAAGAACAGAGGTTGCCGTAAGCTGAGATGGTGTCACTACACTCCAGCCTGGGTGACAGAGGAGACTCTGTCTCACAAACAAAGAAATAAAATTGGCTCTGATGAAACTGATTGGTTAAGTGTAAATACAAATCACTAAAACTTACAAATGATGTCTAACAGGGCAGCATCATTGATACTTGCATGCTTTTCCTAAAAGAGAAAACAAATTAATTAGTAACTGTGGTGATAGGTTTGTTTGTATCCCTTTAAAACACATTTTAGGATTGGTTAGAACAGACTACTAGCATGTTCTCAGTAGGCTACTGACAACGTGTCTCCACTCTGTTCTCCTGTTAACCAATGGACATTCTTTCTGATTCATATCGCAGTCCAGGCATTCAAAACCTTCTCTCACAATTTATTCCTCATTTATCACTTTTATTTTTTGGATTTTTTTAAACAAAATTAACTTTATTGAACTATAATTATACATTAAACTGTATATATTATTAAAGTATACAATTTGATAAGTTTTGATTTATGAATATACCCACAAAACCGTTACCACAATCAAGACAGTGACAAGATCCACCAGCACTGCCTCCCAAATGTTCTCCTGTCTCTTTTCTTTTGAGACACAGTTTTGCTGTTGCCCAGGAGTGCAAAGGTGCAGTCTTCACCCACTGCAACCTTTGTCTCCCAGATTCAAGTGATGCTCCTGCCTCAGCCTCCCGAGTAGTTGGGACTACAGGTGTGCACCACCATGCCCATCTAATTTTTGTAGTTTTAGTAGAAATGGAGTTTCACCATGTTGGCCAGGCTGTTCTCCTAACCCCAAATGATTTGCATGCCTTGGCCTTCCAAAGTGCTGGGATTCCATGCAGAAAGAAGTCACTGTGCCCAGTCTTGTGTCCCTTTCTTATCACCACCCCCTTCCACTCTTCTTTGTCCCCATGTCCCTACCTCCCAACCGTTAGTTCCGAGGCAAACACTGATCTGCTTTCTGACATTACAGATTTGTTTGCATTTTCTAGAGGTTTATATGAATGTTAACATAAGTATGTACTTGTTTTTTTGGTCTGGCTTTTACTCAGCACAGTTATTTTGATATCATCAATATGTTAGCATCTATGAATACTTCATTCATTTTTATTGCCGAGTATATCCACTGTATGGATGCATCACAATCTGTTCATCTGTTTACCTGCTCATGAACATTTGGGTTGTCTCCAGTTTGTGGCTTTTATGAATAATGTTGCTGTGAACATTAGTATACATATCTTTATGCGGATCTGTTTTGGTTTCAAAACAATGCTACAATGCATCTTAATTTGTATAATTCAATATTTATCAATTATATTATTTACATATACCTCCTTATTTTTTATTATTTTCTCATCATAAATTTCCATAAGTAGCATTGCTAGGTCAAAAAGTGTATTTATTTAAAAGTAAAGAAAGTTGGACGCGGTGGCTCACACCTGTAATCCCAGCACTTTGGAAGGCCAAGGCAAGGGATCACCTGAGGTCAGGAGTTCGAGATCAACCTGGCCAACATGGCAAAACCTCATCTCTACTGAAAATACAAAAATTAGCCAGACATGGTGGTGCATGCCTGTAGTCCCAGCTACTCAGGAGGCTGAGGGAGGAGAATCACTTGAATCTGGGAGGCAAAGGTTGCAGTGAGCTGACTGTGCCACTGCACTCCAGCCTGCATAACAGAGCAAGACTCTGTCTCAAAAATAAATAAAATAAATAAATAAAATAAACAAAGTGAAGGAGGAACGAGTATACTGGAATAAGAAAATTATTTGAACTATATTTGCAGCTTTTCTGACAGTCTGAAAACATTTTAAAACAAAAAGCAATTAAGCAGATAAATACACATGAAAGAGTCCTTTCTTTACAACTTTGCCAACAAATTTGGGTGGTGGTGTCTTTTCATACTTGATAATTAAATAGGTTTAAAAAAATACTGCAAAAATCACTGCTCATTATTTAAATTTGTACTGAGTGTTTTTTTTCTCCTATGGTATTCACTTTTTCTTTCTTATTGATTTGTAAGCATTCTTTTTCTGTTTTTTTCTGAGATGGAGTCTCACTCTGTTGCCAGGTTGGAGTGCAGTGGTGTGATCTTGGCTCACTACAACCTCTTCCTCCCAAGTTCAAGTGATTCTCCTGCCTCAGCCCTCCTGGTAGCTGGGACTACAGGCATGCACCACTACACCCAGCTAATTTTTGTATTTTTAGTAGAGACAAAGTTTCACCATGTTGGACAGGATGGTCTCGATCTCTTCATCTCATGATCCACCGCCTTGGCCTCCCAAAGTGCTGGAATTACAGGCGTGAGCCACTGGGCCCGGCTGTTAGCATTCTTGTAAGATGAAAAGGTCAATTAAAAATTAGTTTATTTTCCAGGGCAGTTGTATGTAGCCCTCATCCCTTCACTTACAGTTTAGCAGCTACCTGACATTTCTTTTGGAGTAAGGAACAGAAGAAAGAAAAACCCAAAGGGGTAGCATTTTGTTCAAGACTCATCTTTTTTAACACTGTTACCTCACATAGCTGAACCAAGTGCTGAGCTACACATTCCTTTCTCTGCCGGAAATTTATAGTCTGCAGTTGATTTTCAGAGAAAAAGTCCCAGGCTTTTAGGATTGTTATCAGTTCATTCATGGGGATTTTCAAGATGGTCCTCTTGATGAACTCAGCAACAGTCTCATCCATCCCTTTGGCACTTTAACAAAGCAAAAGCAGCACAACAAAGTATTAACCAAATACAAAACTTGTCTGTCTTTATTTACACATACACAACACATGAAAAATAGAGATAGGGTCTCACTACATTGCCCAGGTTGGTCTTGAACTCTTAGATTCAAGCAATCCACCCACCCTCAACCTGCCTAAGTGCTGGGATTATCCCCGGCCATTAGCATCATATTTAGCTGGGATTTTGATTTGTAGGTCAAACACCTAAATGTTTACCCTTTTCCAGCCATTCTGCAGTGTTTCAGCATGAGCATTTATTTTCTCCTTCAATTGTATATTTAAATGCTTTGGAGTTTAAAAATTGGTGTTTCTTTGCTAGAGTATTTTGATCTTTTGATGGTGGTGATCTATAAATCATTCATTCATTCACTGATTCATGTAACCCTTTACTGAGTACTTATACATGCCAGGCACTTTTCTAGGTACTGGGGATAGATTATGTCTTTGGCCAAAAAAACAATTATCTGTTCCAGTATGACGCATCCATTCTAGTGGGGAGAGAGAGAAACAACAGGGAAACCACAAACTATGTTAAAAGTAAGGAGTGCTGGAGAAAATGGAATCACATTAGGCAGATTGAGTTGAGGGTGGGAGTGCTGGAGAGAATACGACTTTGGGACAATCCTTGCAGGAGAAGGAGTCATGTGTGGACGAGCTTTCCAGGCAGAAGGAACACCATGTGCAAACGTCCTGAGGCAAGAGCCTGCTTGGGGCCTTCAAGGAAAAGGGACGGGGGTGGCCTCCAGTGAGGGGACAGCAGGGAGAGGAAGGAGGCACAGAGGAGGAGGTGAGGTCAGGGATCGTGGAGGGCCCTGAAAGCCACTCAGGGGATCACTGCTTGTTTCACTCTGCAAGGTGCTGAGCACAGGCTGGACACGCTCTTGTTTAGCTTTTCTACCAGGATCAATCTGGCTACTGTTCTGACATCGCAGTCTAAGGAGATGAGGGCAGAAGCTGGAGGTTAGCAAGGCAGGGGAAGAGGTCAGATTCTGGATACCCTTTTAAGAGGGAACTCACGGGTCAGCCACCGCACCCGGCCTTTTTTTTTTTTTTTAAGACGGAGTCTTGCTCTGTCACCCTGGCTGCAGTGCACCGCTCACTGCAGCCTCCTGCAGCCTGTGCCTCCCAGGTTCAAATGATTCTCCTGCCTTGGCCTCCAACAGTGCTGGGATTACAGGCGTGAGCCACTGCACCAGGCTATCCACTACTAATTGTCTTTACAGAACTATCTGAAATTATCTTTTTTATTTTCTTGTTTATAAAATTGAGCTCTAGGGCAGGGCAGTGTTTTTATTCACAGCTATGCTCCTAGAATTCAGAACTGCGTCACTACAGTCAATTAAGTGTAGTCAGCCCAAGCGCAGTCTAATGCGTCCTTGGTAAGTACTTGTGGAATGAATGCCCGAAGAGACAACCTGGGCTGACTGGGATTCAGCAGTAAGTGAAACATCAAGTCAACACTTCTACCATTAAGAACACAGGCGAGGAGCCAGGCGCTGTGTATCAGTTGAGGTCAGGCATTCGAGACCACCCTCGTCAACATGGTGAAACCCCGTCTCTACTAAAAAGACAAAAATTAGCTGGGCGTCGTGGCACACATCTGTAGTCCCAGCTACTCGGGAGGCTGAGGCAGGAGAATCGCTTCAATCCGGGAGGAGATTGTAGTGAACGGAGATTGCGCCACTGCCCTCCAGCATGGGTGAGAGTGAGACTTCATCTCAAAAACAAAAAATAAAAAACCAAACAACAACAACAAACACACACACACACACAGGCAAGGCTAGGCTGTTAAAATGAAGATTCCTGGGCCCTATCAAGTTAGACTGTGAGGAAGGGACATGGAGGGCTTGAGATTTAGCATCTTTTAAAGAGCACGTCAGATAATTCTGGGTAAAGTTTGCAGAACGCCTGTCTGAAGAAATTTGGAGCGCACTCAATCTCACCAATGAAGTTGGAAATCCCTTTAGTAAACGTTTACCCCTGCGACCATTTAAAAAAA
>CAUYQU010065152.1:0-35470 GCA_963574635.1 Cheracebus regulus | reverse complement strand
TGTCTTTAGAGTAGAATGATTTATAATCCTTTGGGTATATACCCAGTAATGGGATTGCTGGCTCAAATGGTAATGCTGGTTCTAGATCCTTGAGGAATTGCCACACCGTCTTCCCCTAGTTGAACTAATTTACACTAAATTAACAGTGGTTAAATGCTTGAACTCCCAGTTAAATGGTTACACTCTCACCAACAGTGTAAAAGCATTCCTATTTCTCTACAACCTCATCAGCATGTTATTGTTTTGACTTTTTAATAATAGTCAGTCAAAGCTGCAGAAGTTTTAACCAGACTTTCCCAAAGTCTGAAAATGTGGGCTGGTACTTTGCAATATCTCTTTGGAGTGTTGGGTCATAGTCTTTACTTTTTTGGCTACCAACATGACTCTAAAAGTAGCTTCTGCTACTGAGCACGCAGGCAGCCAGGGGCAATTGACTTCGTATTCTCCTAGATGTGTAGGCTACTGCGTTATTAAATCAATCTGGTAGCACATCTTTATAGCAGCAGAGAGGTTGCAACAAGCTTGCTTAACTGTTATGAATAACATAACTACGAGTTGTGCCTGAGAAAGCAGTGACCCCTTCAAAGCCCATTGAGAACGGGCAGTGTGTGAGGCCTGGGTGAGCTTGCCTGCACGGGCGACCCTTTATACACTTGGTAGGATGCCCCAGTCAGTATTTTGGAGTTGAACTTCTGTGCATGAAGTTCAATGGACTCCCAGGCTCCTAAGAACTTCAGCTTAAAGGAAAGAGGAGAGAAATGTTTCTTGAGCATCTTTTTTGAACACTGAATTTCCGACTGTGGCTGCTGTGGCGGCTGCAGGAGGTTTCAGCTGGTGGCGTGAGCCCTTCCCATTCTAGAAGCAGATCTGAAGTTTCAGTTCCATGGACAGGCTCTGAGAATGACTCACGGCAGGTGAGCTCTTTACTTTCGAGGTTGGCTTCATCGCCAATCCAAGTTCAACTCATTCAAGTTGAATACTGGGTCTCTGCAACTTCTCTGTTCTTTGCCTCCTGTGCCATTCCTTCCCCAGGATGGCTTCTGGGTAGGTGGGGAGAGGTGGGGTTTATTTTGCGGTCCAGGGGAAGCATGAGGGTCTTCGCACGCACTGTTTCTCCCTAGAGCTGGGCTATTTGTCACCACCAACTCTCATGCTGTAATGTGGTCCCAGTGTTGGAGATGGGCTGGAGGGAGGTCTGTGAGTCATGGGGGCGGCTGCCCCATGGATGGCTAGGTGCCTTCCTCCTGGTAATAAGTGAGTTCTTGCTGCATTAGTTCATGTTAGAGCTGATTGTTTAAAAGAGTGTGGCACTTTCCTTCTCTATCTCTTGCTCCCTTTATTTCTCCATGTGATGCCTGCCCCCCCTCCACCTTCTGCCATGAGTGGAAGCTATCTGAGGTGTCACTGAGAGCAGATACTGGTGCCATGCTTCTTGTACAGCCTGCAGGACCAGGAGCCAGATAAACCTCTATTCTTTATAAATTACCTAGTCTGAAGTGTTCCTTTTTTTTTTTTTTTTTTTGAGACAGAGTTTTGCTCTTGTTGCCCAGGCTGGAGTGCAACAGTTCAATCTCCACTCACTGCAACTTCCACTTCTCAGGTTCAAGTGATTCTCCAGCCTCAGCCTTCCGAGTGCTCGGACTACAGGCACCTGCCACCGTGCCCGGCTAATTTTTTTGTATTTTTAGCAGAGACGGGGTTTCACCATTTTGGCCAGGCTGGTCTCGCACTCCTGACCTCAGGCGATCTGTTTGCCTTGGCCTCCCAAAGTGTTAGGATTGCAGGTGTGAGCCACGGCACCTGGCCTGAGCTGTTCCTTTATAACAACACAAAATGGACCAAGGCATCCTCTGAGCAGTGCCCTTAGCCTGGCTGGCCACTCCTTGCCCTGCTGGCATTCCCGGAAGACATCTGCCACAGGCCTAACTTGGAATCTGACCTCTCAGCTTGCTCAGGGCCCATGTGACCCAGCTCTCTGTGGCTCATGCTGGCTGCAAGCCCCTGAGCCCGGCCATGTTCTCCTACCCATTCCAGCCCAGCTGCAGGCTTCGTTACTGCCCAGGGAAAAGCCATCAACGGCTCTTCTGCCATCCATCACCAATTCTCCCTTCCTCCCTACGAGAACTAAGCAGAGGGCTAATGCACGTGGCCTCCTGCCATGTGGCCACACTGAACCATCAAGTTCATGAGGGTGGGGCTTAGGTGGATATAGACACCTGCAGGCAACTTCATGACACACCTCCCATGGAAAATGGGGAAAAGCCCTTCTCTGCCCTCTGTAGCAAACTCACTGTCCAACACATCTCTTTGGGAGGCTGAGTCAGGTAGATCACATGAGGTCAGGAGTTCCAGACCAGCTGGCCAACATGGTTAAACCCTGTCTCTACTGAAAATACAAAAATTAGCTGGGTAGCACCTGTAATTCCAGATCACTGGAATTATACTCCTGGGCCAGTGAGACTCTGTCTCAAGGGAAAAAAAAGTACAAACAAAAATGTTACCCCCCAAAAAACAAACAAGTTTATTTGCCTGGGGAGTAACAATTGACTCTCCAGGAGAATGCAGGCTTTGATCAATAGGAGTTTTATTACTCATCACAAGTAAGGAGAGCACTGGGAAGATTCTCCAAAGCAGTATCTCCCAAGGGAAAGTAACAGGAGGGTTTTATGGGGTAATGGAGAGGGGAGTGTTCTTGCCTTGAACCCTGAGCCACTCAGGCATTTGGTTTTAGGGCCAACTTCAGGATTCAGGAGTCTTTTTTCCTGCAGGTTTTTGTCCTGATCATGAGGCTATGGAATAGCAGTTCTATTCCACATGGGACCCTGTGCACAGAATCCTGGCTTCCTTGCAGCCAGGGGCCTTTCTCACCATCCCCAGGTCCTCTCTTGGGGGAGCCTAGTCATCCACACTGAGTCCTAGGCACCTGGAAATTGCTTCTATGCCTGCCTGTCCTGAATTCAAATATTTCCGGATCCTCCTCCTTTGTTGGCCCAGCGGAGCCCCTCACCCCAGCTCCATGATCTCACTTTGGATTTCTGGTGCCCAGATCGCCTGAGCTCAGGTGGTAAATTGCAGAGATTTTACTCGATAGGCTAACCTTCTCCAGTCTGCCTCTGTGGCTAGAACATGACACTCTTGGACTCCATTTGGCAACCTTCAATGTTCCAACCCATGGACTCCCTTCTAGTGCTCCAGGGTGGTGCTCTGACTGATCGTACATTTGATTTCATTTATTAGAGAGATCTTGCTCCGACGTCCAGGCTGGAGTGCAGTGGCAGTCATAGCTCACTGCAACCTTGAACTCCGGGGCTTAAGTGATCCTCCTCCTCAGCTTCCCAAGTAGCTTGAGTTCAAAATGCACGATGTCTGTGCCTCTGTGTCCAACTAATTTCTGTTTTTAAAAAATTTTTGTGGAGACGTGGCCTCTCTTTGTTCTCCAAGCTGGTCTTGAACTCCCACCCTCAACCATCCTCCCGCCTCAGCCTCCCAAAATGCTAGGATTACAAGCATGAGCCACAATGCCCACCCGAACTGTGAATTTTTATGTAACTAGGGCATCTATATCTTCCTCCACCAAACCTTATAGCATTTTCGTTTTTCTTTTCTTTTTTTTTTTTTTGAGACAGTCTTGTTCTGTCATCCAGCTGGAGTGCAGTGATGCAATCTTAGCTCACTGTAACATCTGCCGTCAGTGTTCAAGCAATTCTCGTGCCTCAGCCTCCTGAGTATCTCAGATTGCAAGCATGCACCACCACACATGGCTGATTTTTGTATTTTTTTGTAGAGACAGGGTTTCACTGTGTTTCCTAGGCTGGTCTAAAACTCCTGGCCTCAAGTGATCTACCCACCTCCACCTCCCAAAATGCTGGGATTATAGGCATGAGCCACCACATCTGGCCAAACCTTATAGTGTTTTCTTTTCTTTCTTTTTCTTTTTCTTTATTTCCTTTTTTTTTTGGAGACAGAATCCTGCTCTGTCGCTCAGGCTGGAGTGCAATGGCATGATCTCAGCTCACTGGAGCCCTCCCAGATTCAAGCGATTCTCTTCCTTCAGCTTCCTGAGTAGCTGGGATTACAGGCACAGACCACCATGCCCAGCCAATTTTTTTGTATTTTTTTTTTTCAGTAGAGACGGGATTTCACCATGTTGGTCTTGAACTCCTGACCTTAGGTGATCCACCCGCCTCAGCCTCCCAAAGTACTGAGATTACAAGTGTGAGCCACTGCGCCCGGCCCCTTATAGTATTTTCTTAAAACTAACTTTATTGAGGGGGAAAAAAATCCCCTAAATCTTGTAGTCGTTTCTGAGAAACGGGAATATTTTCTTGAAGAAACTGGAAATTGCAGAGGCTTAAATCTTCAAGTATATGAGGAGGGAGGAGCAGAGGCTGACAGCCATGAAATTAGAGCTCTATAATTTTTTCTATGGCCATTCAGGAGGGGAAGAAGTAAGAATGATTTTCTGCTTTGCTTCTAATCCAGATGTTGTCTTCCAGCCCAGTAGAGAAGAACAAGACCAGAGACTAGGAGACGGATGACTTTAAAAATCATAGTGTAAAACTAGTTTTTTTTATTATGTTTTCCATCTAAAATTTATACGGTATCCATTATAAATTTAATATTCACTGTAAAAATTAAAAATGCAAAAGATCATTAGATAATCATCATAATCATAACACCCAATGATAACCATAACCACTGTTAATATTTCATGAGTACCTTACATATTTCACATTATTTTTACTCCTATAAATCATTTAAAATTTATATTTTACATATAAAAATTTTGTATGTACATGTTTAAAAGTCAAACATATATTCTGTAAGGGTCTATCTACTCTCTAGAGGCACCACTTTCTATTCTTTTATTTTTATTTATTTTTATTTTGAGGTGGATTTTTGCTCTTGTCGCCCAGACTGGAGTGCAGTGGCACGATCTCAGCTCACTGAAACCTCTGCCTCTTGGGTTCAAGGGATCCTCCTGCCTCAGCCTCCTGAGTAGCTGGGATTACAGGCATGTGCTACCATGCCCGGCTAATTTTTGTATTTTTAGTAGAGATGGGGTTTCACCACTTTGGCCAGGCTGGTCTCAAACTCCTGGCCTCAAGTGATCTTCCCGCCTCAGCCTCCCAGAGTGCTGGGATTACAGGCATGAGCCACCACGCCTGACCCTGTTCCTTTAAATACGCCTTTTGTTTACCTCTATAACTCTAAATAATACACTTTAGTCGTACATTGTGCATTTGGAGATGTAGGCATTATTTCTTGACTTTCTAGTATGGGAGACAAGGTATTAACTCTTTCTCACTCCCCCACATCCACCTCTCCCACAAATTCACATACTACTCATCCCTTCGCTGAGGGCTATTCCCACTACATCAGCCAAATCTTCAGTTCTCTGATTCTCAACACTAACTGGATTTCCTACAATTCAATTCAATTATGGCACTGATTACCCAGAGTAAGCATTAGACTCTGCAGGTTTAAGAGCTCAGTCCCAAAGACTGCCCTCCCTTTAGGCACTAGTCACAAGTATCAGGTCTCCAGGTTAGCCATATTTTTGTCCAACATGGCTACAAATTTGAGGGTTCCCACAACCTCCCTTCGGGTTTGACGATTTGCTAGAATGAGTCACAGAGCTCAAGAAAGCACTGCTAACTCTTACAGCTTGAGCATCCTAAATCAGAAAATCTGGAATTCAAAATGCTCCAAAATCCAACTTTTTGAGTGCCTACATAATGCTCAGAGGAGATGCTTACTGGGGAATATTTTGGATTTTGGATTTCTGACTTAGAACGCTCAATTGGTAAGTATACTGCAAATAATCTAAAACCCAAAAAATCTGAGATTTGCATGATGGTTCTCAAGCATTTTGATTAAGGGATACTTGACCTGCACTAGTTCATAATAAAAGATGCAAGCCAGGAATAGCTGAATGGAAGAAATGTGTATCTTCTCCCAAGACATCTCCAAGGCATAATTTTCATATTTTTAGTAGAGACAGGGTTTCACCATGTTGACCAGGCTGATCTTGAACTCCCAGGCTCAAGTGATCCACCCTCCTTGGCCTCCCAAAGTGCTGGGATTATAGGCATGAGCCACTGTGCCCACTCTTACATCACTTATTAATACTTATATTATTATAACTATTTGCAGCTGATCCACATGGTATGGAAGAAATGTATACATTCCCCCTCTAGGGAGGGGAGATGAAAATTGAATTCAACCCTCTAATCATGGTTTGGCTTTATAGCCACCATCCCAAAGCTATCTAGAAGTTCCCCAGCCAAGAGTCACCTCATTAGCATACCAAAGACACTCATCACTCTGGAGGTTGCAAGTGTTTTAGGAGGTCTGTGCCAGGAGCTGGGACAAAGACCAAACATGTTTTGTTATACCACCTTCCTCCATCGTCCATTATCATTAAGTTGTAAATTTACATCATTTATTTTCTTTTTCTTTTTATTTTTTTGGAGACAGGGTCTCACTCTGTTGCCCAGGCTGGAGTGCAGTGGTGATTACAGCTCACTGCAGCCTTGACTTCCCTGGGCTCAGGTGATCCTCCTGCCTCAGCCTCCTAAGTAGCTGGGACTACAGGCATGTGCCATCACGCCTAGTAGAGACGGGTTTTTACCTTGTTGCCCAGGCTGGTCTTGAATGCCTAGGCTCAAATGATGCACCCTCCTTGGCCTCCCAAAGTGCTGTGATTACAGGCATGAGCCACTGTGCCCACCCTTACATCACTTATTAATACTTACATTATTATAACTATTTGTAGCTAATCCACATGGTATACTTTGGTTATTTTTCCTTTTCCTGCACAGCTTTTTGTTTTTCCTGTGCTTAACCATTGCCTTTCTGTTTGTTTCCTTAACTTGTTTTCTATATACCGTTAACAAATTCAACTACATACCTTCTGCCACTTGTCTGAATTTCCTCTCAATCCTCTCAGCCACCTTAGGTATTCTGTCTGGTTTATATTCCTGAAGAAAAGTCTCCAGGGTGCTATGGCCCCATCCATCAGGACTGGCTGCCCTCTGGCAGTGATCCTGGGATTCTTTTCACTTCTCCTCTGTGCCCCAGATCTCATGCTTTTATAGTTTTTAGCTTATTCTCTCTTTTTATTGGTGCATATCTTCAAGTAACTATTTTTAGTGCTTGTATGTGTAAAAATGTCTGGATTCTGTCTTCCACTTTGAATGACCTTCCCTTAGAATTTAAAGACAATATTCCATTGTCTACTAACTTCTGACATGGCTTTTGGAGAGTTCAGAGCCATTCTGACTCCTACTTCTTTGAATGTAACTTGTCTCTTTCTCTTTTGAAATCCTTTTATTATAGGTTCTCTGAAATTTCATGATGCTGTGTTTTGGAGTATATTTCTTTTTTACGCATTGCAGTGGCACTCAATAGAACTTTCCATAGGAAATGTGTGTACACTGTTGGTACCCTTACTTTATGTGTGTGTGTGTGTGTGTGTGCACGCGTGTGCGTGCAGGTGCGTGTGTGCACACGTGTGCGCATGTGCATGTGTGGTTTTGGAACTCTTTGTTTTCATTTGGATGTTGAACCATGTGGACTGTTTCTTTGAAAATCAGAAAATCAATTTCTGATTTTTCATCTTTTATCTTTTTTCAGTATTTCTGGGATATTTTCTTCACTTTGTTTTCTAAATTTTCTGTTTCTGATTTTACATTTTTAATTTTCAAAGATTCTTGTTGGTTCTCTGTTGATCTTTTGGTATAACAGTACTTGTTTTATCAATGCAATATCTTCTCTAATTATCTGAGACTATGAATGCCATTTTTTTCAAAACAAAAGACACATATATCTCGAAAACATCGTGTTGAATCAAAGAATCTAAGGCACAAAAAAAATGGATACTATTTGATGCTTTTTATAGAAATTTCAATTCCAAACTCAAGTTGTATATATTAAATATTTATAGCTCTTTATGTATGAATCATACCTTAATAAATTGTTTAAAAATAAATAAATTTTAAAGCCAAAAGAATTTAGCTTTTTTTGGAAGTCAGGTAGCCAGTGGGGGTAATGACTGGAAGAGTGCATAGGAGAGATTTCTAGGACACTGATCATCTTCTGTTTTTGACTAGGGTGATGGATGGATTGATTTCTTGACTTGGTTTAAATGGATGCGTTCAGTTTGTTAAAGCTGACGGTTGAACTCCTGAAACTTGTGTACTTTTCTATGTGTTTGTTCTACTTCAATGAAAAGTTTTAATTATAAATAACAGCGGGCTATTTTTCTGAACTCTAAGTTCTAACAATTTGTCTTGATTTTCTTTTTTTTTTTTTAAGGTGGAGTCTCGCTTTGTCTCCCAGGCTGGAGTACAGTGGCACAATCTTGGCTCACTGCAACCTCCACCTCCCAGGTTCAAGCAATTCTCTTGCCTCAGCCTCCCAAGTAGTGGGATTACAGGCATGTGCCACCACACCAGGCTAATTTTTGTACTTTTCATAGAGACAGGTTTTCACCATGTTGGCCAGGCTGATCTTGAACTCCTGACCTCAAGTGATCCACCCACCGTGGCCTCCTAAAGTGCTTGATTTTCTCATTTTTGTTTTTCCAGGTGGCTAATTATATTATATGATTTGTGTGTGTGTGTGTGTGTGTGTAAATAAGTATAATTTGCCTATTTATTTCCCTTCATTATATTTATTTGTTATTTATTTATTTATTTATTTATTACCTTAACTGCAGTTTGCAGAGCAATATTGAGTATTAATGGTGAAGACAAATCTTTATCTAATTTCTGACTTAATGAAGTACCTTGAGTGTTTCACCATTATGACTCATATTGGCTGTTTGTTTTAAACAGATGTCAGATTAGAGACATTTTCTTTCTAATTTACTCAGAGTTTTTCTTGGCAACACATACTGGATGTTTTTATTGCCTTTATGGCATTTGTTAAGGTACTTATATATTTTTATCTTAATTTATTAATCTTTTGAATCATATTAATAGATTGTCTAAAATAGGGCCATATTTGTATTTCTAGAATAAACTCCACTTGGTCCTGGTATTTTCCTTGTTAGTATTTTAGTTAAAGATTTTTTTTCATTTTTTGAACCAGAGTCTTGCAGTGTCACCCAGGCTGGAGTGCAGTGGTGTGATCTTGGCTCACTGCAACCTCTGCCACCCAGGTCCAAGCAATTCCCCTGTCTCAGCCTCCCGAGTAGCTGGGATTACAAGCACATGCCATCAGGCGTGGCTAATTTTTTGTATATTTAATAGAGACAGAGTTTCACCATGCTGGGCAAGCTGGTCTCGAACTCCTGACCTCGTAATCCACCCACCTCAGCCTCCCAAAGTACTGGATTTACAGCCATGAGCCACTGCGCCTGACCAACTTTTTTATTTTCTTTTCTGTTCTAGAGTACTTCAGATTGCATTGCATTTTTCTAGTCCTCAAAAAATTGACAGAATTTACGTATAGTACCATCTGGGTCTAGGGTCTTTTTGGATGGTAATCCTTGATAGCCTTTCCAGAATTTTCAGTGATTAGTCTATGCCAGTTTTCTACTCTGTCTCAGAAAGTTTTCTTGACCATTGACCATTCTTCTACTCATCATTAAAAAATTTAAAAGCTTCTGTATGTTTTTGGTAAGAGTTCTTTGCTCAGACCTAATAGCATTTATCAGTGTTTTTTCTCTCTTTTAAATGAGATTTAATTTTAAAATCTTTTCAAATAACTAACTCCTTATTATCAATTCCCCTCCTTCCTTATATTTGAATTTTATAAATTCATTTTGTCTGTTCCTTTTTTCTTCTTGGTCTGCTTGCTCTCTTTTGAATTGAAATCTCAGTTCATTTATTTTCTTTTTGTCTTGCTTAATAGCAAAAGCATTTATTGTTATGTATTTTCCTTAAGTATGGATCTTGCTACAACTCATAATTTTTTATATGTAGTGTTATAGTTGTCACTATTTTCTAGATAGCATCTAATTCCAGATTTTGTTTTCTCTTTGGCCTAAGAGTTATTTAGAAGTATTTTTAAAAACCAAATCAATTTTTAAAATGTAAGCTTTTATTCTTAATTTCTTTCCCTGAATTGTGTGTGTGTGTGTGTGTATGTGTGTGTGTGTGTGTTTTAAGAATTAAAATTTTGGTTTGGGCCCAGTGGCTCATGCCTGTAATCCCAACACTTTTGGAAGCCAAGGCGGGAGGATCTCTTGAGCCCAGGAGTTTAAGATGAGCCTGGGCAATATAGCAAGACCTCAACTCTTCAAAAAATTGAAATGATAAATTAGGTGGGTGTGGTGGCACACACCTGTAATCCCAGCTACTTTGGAGTCTGAGATGGGAGGATCACTTGAGCCCATGAGTTTGTGGTTGCAATGAACTATGATTTCGCAATTGCATTCCAGCTTGGGTGACAGAGTGAGGCTCTCTTTTAAAAAAAAGATTTTAGGGCCAGGCATGGTGGCTCATGCCTGTAATCCCGGCGCTTTGGGAGGCCGAGGTGGGCAGATCACTTGAGGTCAGGAGTCCAAGACCAGCCTAACCAACAAGGTAAAATCTCGTCTCTACTAAAAATACAAAAATCAGTTGGGCATGGTGGCATGCACCTGTAATCCCAGCTACTCGGGAGGCTGAGGCAGGAGAATCACTCAAATTTAGGAGCTTAGGAGGCAGAGGTTGCAGTGAGTCAAGGTCACACCACTGCACACAGCTTGTGCTGCAGAGTGAGACTGTCTTAAAAAATAAAAAAAAATTTTTTTAAAGATTTTAGGGGTCCTAATATATGATCAGTTTTTATAATGGTTATTGGACAAAAAGTTATTCATTGGGTAGAAAAATTAACATGCATTTAAAAAGATTATTTGTATTTGCATCCTTGGTTTGTACCTGAAGAGCAGCATCAGCTGAGCTGAGCTGAGCAGGGGGTGACTCTGTCTACTTTCTAGTTCAGTGTCTGATAAAAAGGGGCCTCTCTGGTGGGTACAGACCCAGAGGCTCTGGATCAAGAATTAAGCATCTCTGGTTTTTTGTTGTTGTTGTTGTTGTTGTTGTTGTTGTTTTTTCCTGGCTAGTTTTATGAAATATAGTCAGTGTCTTCTCTGTGCTGAATCCTGGGTTGCTTTTTCTCAGTTTTGCTCCTTCTGCCTTAACAGGATTGCTGATTCTACCTAGATCCTGGCCTTAGATTCTGTGTTACTCTTACTATTCTGACTTCTGCTATCCATCATTTTCTCTCTTCTCTTCGGTGATTTAGTAAGTTCCAGACTGAAAACCCCAGGAGGGTAAGAGACATGTGAATATTGTTCGGTATTATCTCTAGGTCATAAGTGCCCTGCCTGGAATAGAGTAAATAAACACTTTTGTTTTGCCTGAATTTCAGTTGAGAGTGGCTGCCTGGATAAAGGGGAGTGCTAACCAGATTTCATTTGGAACATCATTCGTAATTATACTCCAGGTATCTTTTGTCTAGCATTATAACCTAGTTCACCAGCAAACTTGATTCCACAATTGTATTAGTCTGTTTTCACAGTGCTGATAAATACATACCCAAGACTGGGAAATTGACAAAAGAAAGAGGTTTAATGGACCCACAGTTCCACATGGCTGGGGAGGCCTCAGAATCATGGCTGAAGGAGAAAGGCACGTCTCCCATGGCGGCAGACAAGAAAAAAGAATGAGAACCAAGTATAAAAGTTTTCCCCTTATAAAACCATCAGATCTCATGAGACTTATTCACTACCATGAGAACAGTATGGGGGAAACCCCCACTATGATTCAATTACCTCCCACTGGGTCCTTCCCACAACACGTGGGAATTATAGGAGTTACAGTTCAAGATGAGATTTGGGTGGGGACACAGCCGAACTATATCAACAATATTCATGGTTGACACTCTTCAGTTACTATCCTTTGTACGTCAGATAGTGGATGAGAGGAAAATGTGAATGAGGTTCTGAATTAGTCCTTCCCATAACACGTGGGAATTATGGGAGTTACAGTTCAAGATGAGATTTGGGTGGGGACACAGCCGAACCATATCAACAATATTTGTGGTTGACACTCTTCAGTTACTATCCTTTGTATGTTAGATAGCGGATGAGAGGAAAATGTGAATGAGGCTCTGAATTAAGTCATATGTCCAGGATGCTGTCCCTGACTTCCACTCTTGACCGTCTCATCTCTTTCAGTACCACCTTCTCTCCTTCTCTGCACATATCCTCAGTGAGCGTTGAATATCTCATCAGGCCTCTTTGTGGACAGCAGCAGGCACTCCTTTTGGTTCTGCCATTGCAGCTCCCAAATGGGCTCTCCACATCTTTCTTGCAGGAGCTTTTGTCATTGTGTCTTGGCCCAACTTAGTGACTCGCCTGCTAATCTCCCATACAGGTATTCACCCTGCAATTTCAGAAGCTCATGTCACAACTTAGTATGTTCCAGGGTATTGTCAACTGAAGAAGGATGGGCTTCAGACATTTGGAAAGGAGAGCTTTTTACCTTTTTTTAATGTTTTGAGTTCCAGGGTACATGTGCCAGGATGTGCAGGTTTGTTACCTAAGTAAACATGTGCTATGGTGGTTTGCTGCACTTATCAAGCCATCACCTAGGTATTAAGCCCAGCATGCACTGGCTCTTCTCTCTAATGCTCTCCGCCTCCCACCATCCCCCAACAGGCCCCAGTGTGTATTGTTTCTCTCCTGGTGTCCATGTATTCTCATTGTTCAGCTCTCACTTATAAATGAGAACATGTGGTATTCGGTTTTCTGTTCCTGTGTTAGTTTTCTGAGGATAATGGCTCTGGCTTCATCCATATCTCCCCAAAGGACATGATCTGGTTCCTTTTTATGGCTGTATAGCATTCTGTGGTGTATATGTACCATATTTTCTTTATCTAGCCTATCATTAATGGATATTTGGGTTGATTGGAAAATAGAACTTTATTTCTCATAAAGGGTTGCATACTTTCCAGGCCACTCCGATAGACTGGGAAGTGTAGCCTCTGGTCAGAAGCCAGAAACACTTTGAGGGAAGTTCAAAGGTAATAAGAATTTACACTGAGCTGGGTGGCTGAATATATTTATTTAATAAGCTATAAGAAGAGTCAAAAATATTTACCAAAGGAGAGATGCATGCATGCACAATTCAGCTTTATACCTCTTAAGAGTTGCATGTACAAAATTGGCAGTGTTAGCATGATCTGAGGGTGGAATTTTTGGCTCTCTGACATCAAAAGGTGAAGCAGAGGACATGACACACTCACTGCACATCCTCCATTGAACTGTTCCATGGGCAATGGTCTCTTATCAAGAAGGAATCTTGGGGCAGGTATGCTGGAACACACCTATAATCCCAGCACTCTGAGAGGCCAACACAGGCAGTTGACTTAAGCTCAGGAATCTGAGACCAGCCTGGACAACAGGGCGAAACCCCATTTCTACAAAAAAAAATACAAAAATCAGCCAGGTGTGTTGGTACACATCTATAGTCACAGCTGCTCAGGAGGCTGAGATGAGCCCATCACCTGAGCCTGGGAGATTGAGGCTGCAGTGAATGGGTTATCACATCATGGCACTCCAGCCTGGGCAACAGGGCAAAATTTCATCTCAAAAAAAAGAAAAAGAAAAAGAAGAAACGCTGGTCAGTTGTTCATGTTGAGACCATCAAAGGGAGGGGCAGCAGTCAGTTGGCTGAAATAGTAGGCGGAGTCTATTGAAAGGGCTGGTTTCTGTCTGGCCCTTTGGGCAGAAGGCGCAATGGCGATGAGAGAGGGAAGAGGTATGAGGTGTGTCCAACCTCCTATCCCATCATGGCTGGAAACTCCGTTCGAAGGTTGCTCTGGGGTCCTCTTGGCCAGGTGGGGTCCAGTCAGTTAGTTGAGGGGTTTTGGATTCTATTTTTATTTCCTAGTATGAATACTTTCCAGGGGTTGTTTTTTTGTTTTGTTTTGTTTTGTTTTGTTTTGTTTTGCATCTTAATGTCTGTATTCATCTTCTCATTTATTTATTCACCAAACATTTCTTGAACATCACTGTAAGGAAGACACTGTACAAGACCCCAGATCCTGTGGACGAGCCAACGGTTCTTGTTCCCGGAGAAGGCAGCTGTCCCTCATGCTCATAGTCCACAGTCCTCAGCCAGCATGGGGCATAGATAGGGACTTCCATCTGAAATCTCAAATCCCACCTGGCAAATACCACAGTGGCCAGGAGATGACTTCTTTGTGAGAGATTTTTCTGTTTGAGTAAGAGAACAAGTTAGGCTTTTGAAACCAAGTAGATCTGGATCAAACGTTGGTCTCAGTATTTGTTAGTTGTTTGACCTGATTAAAGGCAGGGAACCTTATGCTCCCATGAGAAGTCTCAGGAGATATCACCTATCTCTCAGAGCTCCTGTGAAGATTGAACTGTGAGGCCAGGCACAGCGGTTCACATCTATAATCCCAGCACTTTGGGAGGCCAAGGCAGGAGGATCACGAGGTCAGGAGATCGAGACTATCCTGGCCAATGTGGTGAAACCCCATTTCTACTAATAATACAAAAATTAGCTGGGCATGGTGGCAGGTGCCTGTATTCCCAGCTGCTTGGGAGGCTGAGGCAGGAGAATTGCTTGAACCCAGGAGGCAGAGGTTGCAGTGAGCTGAGATCTTGCCACTGCACTCCAGCCTGGGTAACAGAGTGAAAATCTGTCTCAAAGAAAAAAGTTTAAGCTGTGAATAGTGTGTGAGATGCCAGTGACCTGACCACCCAGTATATTGTGAGTTAGTGGATTGTTAGTTCTTTTTTATGCTTCTGAAAATCAAGTATAAGGCCTGGGAGGGATGTTTATGATATTACATTCATATTTTAAAATAAGCCTCTTTGTAGAAAAGAGCTAATGACATTTGTGAACCCAAAATATCTGAGACAAATCTCAACCATTTTAGAGAGTTAATTTTGCCAAGGTTCGGGATACACTTGTGACGCAGTCTCAGGAGGTTCTGATGACATGTACCCAAGGTGGACAGGGTGCAGCTTACTTTTATATATTTTAGGGAGACAGGAGATATTCGTCACTGTGTAAGATGGAAATTGGTTCTGTCCAGTAAGATGGGACAACTCGAAGTGGGGGATTCCAGGTCATAGGTAGATAAAAGACAGAAAGTTGAAGTCTTTTGAGTCCTTGATTAACCTTCCACTGAATACACAGTTTAATCTGTCTCAGTGTTTCTGCATTTTTACATAAACAATAGGGGCAGAGGAAACAATCAGATATGCATTTGTCTCAGGTAAGCAGAGGGATGACTTTCCGTCCTGCACCTGTGAAGATAAGCCCTCTGTTTACATTGTCAAGGTGAAATTCCGCAGAACTGTTTTAGGGGAAAGAGCTTGAGTACCCAAGGAATTTCCTCCTGGGAACATTACAAGGGAGAGATGTACCTGTTTTATCTTTGTAGCTATCTTATTTAGGAATAACTAGGAAGCAGGTTTGCCTGATATAGTTCCCAACTTGAATTTTCCCTTGGCTTTGTGATTTGGGGGTTCTTTTGTTACTGGAAAGGGATCTTGATCCAGACGCCAAGAGAGGGTTCTTGGATCTCGCTCAGAAAAGAATTCAAGGCAAGTCCGTAAAGTGAAAGCAAGTTTATTAGGAACGTAAAGGGATAAAAGAATGGCTACTCCACAGACAGAGCAGCCCCGAAGGCTGCTGGTTGCCCATTTCTATGGTTATTTCTTGATGATATGCTAAACAAGGAGTGGCTCATTCATGCCTCCTGTTTCTAGACCATATAGAGTGACTTCCTGACATTGCCATGGCATTTGTAAACTGCAGTGGTGCTGGGGGAGTGTAGCAGTGAAAATGACCAGAGGTATATTTGTTTCCTCCGGGAACATGGAAAGTAGAGCTTTGCCATCTTGGTTTTGGTGGGTTTTAGGCGGCTTCTTTACTGCAACCTGTTTTTATCAGCAAGGTCTTTATGACCTGTAGCTTGTGCCGACCTCTTATTTCATTCTGTGACTTAGGGTGCCTTAACTGTCTGGGAATGCAGCCCACTAGGTTTCAACCTTATTTTACCCAGCGCCTATTCAAGATGAAGCTGCTCTGTTTCAAACAACTCTGACATTTTCACACGTTTTATCCAGAACAGCGGCTATCTCCAGAAAGCAGGGATGCAGCTGCCCACCTGTCTTTTCCTCTACAACTCTAAGAAGCCACGCTGTGTTCCCCAGTAGGGCGCTCTGTTCTCTCCACCCCCACAGTGTCACAGACAGACACAAGCAGAGATCCATGTAAGGGGACACCTGCTGTCAGGGCTCAGGCAGCAGGCTTAGCCGGTCCTTTTCCAGCATGCAGCCTGCGTGTGGAAGGACTCTATCGTGTACATTAGCAGAGTAACAGCTAGTTGGTCCTTATTTGCTCCAGGAACGTAGAAAGTAGAGCTTTCCCATTGCATTAACAACTGCATCAAAACAGGAGGCTTCCCAGACTCCACCTCGAAGCACATGCAACAGGGGCGTGGTTTGTCTGTTTGCAACCCTTAACAGGAGAGGGAGCACGCAACAGTTAGATGCAGGAGCCGGGGTGAGCACGTTTGGGCTCTGGCCCCACAGTAGCATCTAGGGGTGGGTGCCTGTGACACCCAAAGCCCCAGGGGGCATGTGGCAGTGCTCCTTTAACTCTGCTGCCCACAGCTGTCTTAAATGTTAACCAGCTGAGTGCCCTCTTGGCACCCGGGTTCTTGCCTGGTGTCCAGGAAGAATCAGGTCACACATGGACTTGAAGGATGGTGAATGCAGGGGTTTTGCTGAGTGGTGGAGGTGGCTCTCAGCAGGATGGATGGGGAGCTAGAAAGGGAATGGAGTGGGAAGAGGTCTTCTCCTGGAGTTTGGCTGTCCAGTGGCCTGTCTTCTTTCTGACCATCCCCAGCTGAACTCCTCACGATGTTCAGATGCTCCTTCTTTCCTCCCATCCTCTGCTGCCCCGTTCTGCCACTCTTCTGCTCTTCTGTTTGTCTGCTCATGGAGCTGGGGGTTTGGGGGTTATACGGGTATAAGATAGGGGGATGTGGCAGGCCAAAAGGCAACATTTGGGTGTGAAAACAGGAATTCCTGTTTGGATTTAGGGCAGCAGGTTTCCAGGCTGGAGGGTGGGGCCTTTGCTGGGGAGCTGCCCTCTTCTACCCAGCATTTTCCTGTCTCCCGTCCACATCAATGTGAAGTAGTCCACGGGCAGAGTGGACATACAGGTGGGGTTGGATATTGCAAAAAACACAAAAAGAAAAAAAAACCTTTAGGCAAATTAAATGTAACAGAGTCTAACTGAGCAAAGAACAATTCCCAAATCAGACAGCCTACAGAAGAAGAATAGGTTCAGCGAGACTCCAGGGCTGCCACGTGGTCAGATAACATTTGTGGGCAGAAAAAGAAAAGTGGAATACAGAAAACAAAGTGACAGGCAGAAACAGCTGGACTGGGCCTTTGCCTTATTTGAACCTGCTTTGAACAGTTGGTTGCCTGTGGTTGGCTGAGACTCAGTTATTTGTTACAAGAGCAAGTTATAGTCTGTTTACACATTAAGATAGGTTACAGTTTATTGTGTATGGAGAAACTTTTAGGCTGAGGACTAAGCTCTGATTTTTTTTTAATCTTGCCCAAATGCCTAAGGGTACTGAAGAGTCATGCCCGACAAACCGGAGGCTCATCACATGGTTTTTATTTAATCCTGTATATCGTGACTTACTTTCCAGTCTGACCCTGGCATAACATTACGTGACAAAGAAGGAAGTCAAAATATTTTACCCCAAAACAGGCTTCTTTGCCACATTTCGAAATGGCCCTGTAAAGCTGTTCTTTGTGGGGGGAAATTTGCATCTGTAAAGAATCTCTAACATAGCTAGATCTTTTTCTCTAGGCCCTCTCTATGCTGAAGATATTAACTGAGAATCTAGCACCTTTTAAAGGTCTGAACAGGAAATGCTTGTTATCTGCTGTCTCTAAGGGCAACTTCTATGAGACTTCAGAAGAACCTTGGTCTCCACAGTCTTTTATTTTAACTTGAACATTTCCTTTTATTAACCCCAGGTCTTTAGACAAACTCAACCAATTGTCAAACGGAAAATGTTTAAATTCCCCTATAGCCTAGAAGCCCCTAGCCTTGAATTGTCCTGTTTTTGTGGACCAAACCAATGTATTTCTCTACTGTATTTGATGGATGTCTCATGCCTCTAAAATATATAAAGCCAAGCTGCAACCCTGCCAACTTGGGCACATGTTTTTAGGACTCCCTGAGGGCGGTATCATGGGCCACAGTCAGTCATATTTGGCTCAGAATAAATCTCTTCAAATATTTTACAGAGTTCGACTCTTTTCATCGACAAGGCCAAACTTAACACAACAAAATGTCTATCAAATAGACACGGTTGGCAGCATTGGACCACAGGAGTGGGAAGGAAAAGTAAGCTACTAACCATGAGATTCTTAGTTCCTAAATAGAATTTTTGGTGAAAAATGATAGACAAAAATACATACTAAATCACCACCATCTCAAAAAACAAAACAAAGCAAAACACTACAAGCAGAGCAATCATTTTTATGGTCACTGTCCACCTGCAATTGATCTATGGGATGGATTTTTTGAAGAATAAGTAGATCTAACACCATATAATGGAGTTTGAGACCAAAATATTAGTAGTAGTACTACCAGAAAGCAGTCCAGATTCAGACTCCGAGAGAGGGTTCTTGGATCTCATGCAAGAAAGAATTCAGGGTGAGTCCGAGAAGTGAAAGCAAGTTTATTAAGAAAGTAGAGGAATAAAATAATGGCTACTCTATAGGCAGAGCAGCCCCGAGGGCTACTCGTTGCCCATTTGTATGGTTATTTCTTAATGATATGCTAAATGAGGGATGGACCATTCATGCCTCCCCTTTTTAGACCATATAGGGTAACTTCTTGACATTGTCATAGCATTTGTGAACTGTCATGGCGCTGAAGGGAGTGTAGCAGTGAGGACAACCAGGATGGTGACTCTCATCACCATCTTGGTTTTGGTGGGTTTTGGCTGACTTCTTACTGCAACCTGTTTTATCAGCAAGGTCTTTATGACCTGTATCTTGTGCTGGCCTCATATCTCATCCTGTGACTTAGAATTCCTTAACCATCTGAGAATACAGCCTAGTAGGTCTCAGCCTTATTTTACCCAGCTCGTATTCAAGACAGAGCCGCTCCAATTCAGATGCCTCTGACAGTAGAGGAAAGGAGAGACATAAAACTTCACATTCCTGAAGACTTTCTCATGCTTTTGATTGAAACCCAAGCCATTTAAGAATATTTCAGTCAGAGTATGCACCAACCCATTTTTTCTAAGTCCAGCAGTTGGCACCATAGACTTGTCAAGGGAAAACCAAACGCACACGTCACTGTGAACACTGAAAATATTGTCTCCAGGATGTCGAAAAACACTTTAGAAAATGAGTTGAAGAAAACATCGTAAAGAGAACGTAGGAAAGGGCCTTTCATTTTTCCTAAGCAGGAGTGTTAAAGCAATTATTGACCCACTGTACTTTGTTCTCATTAAGAAACCAAGTACCTATTTAATGACTTCTATGGAAAGTATTCAACATAGAGAGGTGATAATAGGAGGATTTCTTAGAAGCAGAACATAGCACTCCTTCTTCCAAAAGGACTTAGAGGAGCATTTGAAGAGGGATTGCTGAAGGCTGCGGTTTTCTTTCATGTGCACATTAATTCAGTGTCCTTTTTACTCAGTGGGGTGTAAACATACATCATTTAAATTAACATAAAAAGTCAGAAATGAGACCTCCATTAACATATCCACAGGGGAGGAATGAGGCAGTCCCACGTGACTTCTTGCTGCTGTTGCGTCCCTGGAGTGGGGCTGCCAGGCGAGTCCTCCTGCTGACCTCCTCCTCCTCTGCCTTTTCCTGTCCGGTTCTGCAGTGTCATTCCCAGCAGGTCGGCTCATCTTGGCTCTCTCAGCCACAGATGTCTCTACAGGTCCGAGTTACTTATTATGTAATTGCCATCAACTTGCTGTGCAACCCTCCAACACAGGACACGATGCCTATCTTTAGCTTCTGGATCAATTGAAAACTGGCTTAATTGGCTCGATGTCCAGCAGGGCCATTATTTAATGGCCCTGTTCCACCTCTTACTCCTCAAGGATGCAGAGGTCTTGGAGGGCAGAGCAGACCTGCCCCTACTCAGTGATGACAGGAGTGGGAGCTGCTCTGGGCTAGATTCAGAGGATTCTCCAGATATTCAGCCACCCAGAGTCCTCCCTGCAGCCCTTCCCTGGTGGGGCGCTGCGGGGTGCAGCCCATGCTTCTCCCCTGGAGTGTAGAGCCCGAAATTCTGGCCCCTTTATCCTCTTTTCAAGGTTATTCATTGCTCACCCTCACCCATTCGTTCCCTCCACCCAGAGCCTGACACTTACTAAAATACTAAGCAAGACTTTATTCAAGACTATTACAAAAGAGGTTGACTCTACTACCATAAAGGAGAGATATTTGGGTCAACTCTGAATACAACAGCACAAGTGGGATTTATAGCTAAGTAGCAAGGTGACAGGGTTGTAGCTGTGAACCCCCAAAATTTGAGAGAGATCTCAGTTAATTTAGAAAGTTTATTTTGCCAAGGTTGAGGACGCATGCCCCTGACACAGCCTCAGGAGGTCCTGTTGACAGGTACCCAACATAGTTGAGCACAGCTTGGCTTTACACATTTTAGGGAAACAGGAGACATCAATCAATATGTGTTAAAAGCACATTGGTTCGGTCTGGAAAGGTAGAATAACTTGACGCAAAGTCAGGAAGACTTGGAGCATGGAGGGAGCTTCCAGGTTACAGGTAGGTGAGAGACAAACCTTTGCTTTCCTTTGAGTTTCTGATTAGCCTTTCCAAAGGAGGCAATCAGATATGCATTTATCTCAGTGAGCAGAGGGATAACTTTGAATAGACTGAGAGGCAGGTTTGCCCTAAGCAGTTTCCATCTTGAGTTTTCCTTTTAGCTTAGTAGTTTTGGGGACCTAAGGTATTTTTTTCTCACATGGCCGTAATAGGTCTGTTGCCCAATACCCATGGCAACTCGATGCACTGAGATAGCAGATTGCGGTTGGGTCATGGAACAAGTACATGGAAGGAAGCATCCTATCCATCTCCTCGAGGAATTTGAGGGTAGGGGTTTTGAGGGTTCTGGAGTGGGCTGAAGTATGGAGATCCTCGATTGATGGAATATTGCAGGGTGAAGTCACGGGACAGGGAGGGGAAGCAGCTGTATATTCTCAGGCTGACGTCATTCCTCTGTGAGGGTCTTAAAACTGGTTGCTGGAATTTGAGGTCTGAAAAACATCTTGAATGATCCTTCAACAAAAGCCTTAGGATTCTAACATCAGAGACGCTGTCTATAGAAACAGCGGGGTTGGAATCTATTCTTAAACAGTCTGAGGGCCCTAATGTCAGAGAACCTGTCTGCACATGGGCAGTATCTAGTGCTACAGGACTTTCAGCAATGAGGAAGCAGGTCAGAGAGCAGCCTGATTTAATGCTTACGTTACCAGAAAGGGGTCCCAGTCCAGAGCTCAAGAGAGCGTTCTTGGGTCTCAGGCAAGAAAGAGTCCAAAGCGAGTCTATAGAGTGAAGTGAAAGCAAGTTTATTAGGAAAGTAAAGGAATAAAAAAATGGCTAATCCACAGGCAGAGCGGTGGCCTGGGCTGCTACACTGAATATATTTACAGTTACTTCTTGATAATATGCTAAATAAGAGATGAATTATTCTTGAGTTTTCTGGGAAAAGGGTGGTCAACTCCCAGAACTCAGGGTTCCTCCCCTTTTTGGACCACGTAGGGTAATTTCTGAGTGTTGCCATGGCATTTGTAAACTGTCATGGTGCTGGTGGGAGTGTCTCTTAGCATGCTAATGCATTGTAATTAGCACATAATGAGCAGTGAGGATGGCCAGATGTCACTCTTGTCGCCATCTTGGTTTTGGTGGGTTTTGGCTGGCTTCTTTATTGCAGCCTGTTTTATCAGCAAGGTCTTTATGACCTGTATCCTGTGCTGAGCTCCTGTCTCATCCTGTGACTAAGAATGCCTTAGTCTCCTGGGAAAGCAGCCCAGCAGGGCTCAGCCTTATCTTACCCAGCCCCTACTCAAGATGGAGTCGCTCTGGTTCAAACGCTTCTGACATTTAATTGTAACTATGTTTCTGTTCAGAACCCAGCCCGCAAGTCTTTTCTACCCTGTTGGGATGGATTCAGTGTCAGTGGATGGAAAACTACTAGCGGGAAACATGAAGGGTGAGGGATTCTTGTTAAATGTACCTAACAGGATTCTTGCTAAAGGCAGACAAAGGGCTCAGACAACGGGGAGCAGGTGATGAACCCGATCGCATGTCAAATTAGGGAATCTTCTCAAACCTGGTTTTGCAGGATTCTTGCTAAAACTGGACGTGGCATGGACAGACACAGAAGGCCAAGGCCAAGGCCTAGTAGTTAAGTGGGATCAGGGGAGCCTAACCAAGCACTGGTCCAGGAGAACGTCTTTGCCGAGAACACCCTCCTGGTCCTCTTCCCCTTTGCAGCTTTGATGGACCCAGCCTCTCAACAAGAATGGGGTTGGGGAGAGGCTCTCTTTCAGGACTCCCCTGAAACAGAAAGATGCTTTCACACTGTCCTCTCCATCTCCCCTCCCTCAGCATAACCTTTAGACCACAGATAGCTGCTGGGAAAATGATCTTTTCATTCTTTCCTGTCTCCTTGGCAAACAGAAAGGGCACAGGTTTGAATGCCAATTGATAATCCTTCCATGTTGCCAATCTCAGATTCCCCACCTGGTCTGTAGACAGGGTCAAGATTCCAAAAACCTTGGTGCCATGAGGCTGAGGAGACAGAGATGAGAAGAGACTGCTTTCTCTTTTGTTTGTTTTCCTTGTCTAGTACTATTCTCCCCAGCATCCTCAATACACGTTAGTTCCAGAGCTACAACTGCCGCTGAGTTCAAATGTGCACTGCTCAGTGCACGACAGCCAGTAAGTGAAGGGTCAAGGGGTTAGGGCAAGGAAGACAAACTTATTTTGCAGATGTAGCAAACTGAGAAGACGGTGGACTAGCATGCTAAAGAACCATCTTAAGTTAACATGAACTTTGGGCTCCTTTTATGCTAAGGGAAGGGGAAAGAGAAAAAGAGATCGAGATCAAGAGGTGAGCAATGGCCACAGACATGGGTTTATGATCATGACCCTGAACCCAACAAATAATAAGAGCTCAACAAATTTTTACTGGGCAAATAGAAGAATGAATGAACACGGTGGGAACACTTGGCTCCCTTTGATTGGGCGAAACTCAGTGACTGGCAGAAGAGTAGGTGACCGTCTGTTTATACATCCAATTCTGTTACAGTTCACTATGGACAGAGAAACCTTCAGGGTGAATTTAAAATATGTAAGGAGGTAGCTTTAGGCTAAACTTAATTGAACAGGGTTCAGTAATTCTTCCATTCCTTGAAGACATCGGGAACCAGAGGAAAATATGACTTTATCACACAACTAGAGATATTGTTCACTGGATTAAAATGTTGGTCTCAAGATACATAGTGGCCTTATATTTAAAATTGTAGTCCAGGCCAGGTGTGGTGGCTCATTCCTGTAATCCCAACACTTTGGGAGGCTGAGGAGGATGGATAACCTAAGGTCAGGAGTTCGAGACCAGCCTGGCCAACATGATGAAACACCCATCTCTGCTAAAAATATAAAAATTAGCTGGGCATAGTGATGTGTGCCTGTAGTCCTAGCTACTCAGGAGGCTGAGGCAGGAGAATCACTTCCCTTGAACCCGCGAGGTGGAGGTTGCAGTGAGCTGACCTTGCACCACTGCACTCCAACCTGGGTGACTGAGTGAGACTGCATCTCAAGGAAGGATGGTAAGTTCATTACATTTGAAATGCAGCAGTATACTGAAATCCTGCCAATCTGATTCCCCAAACCACAGTTCATCCTTGGCACATTTTGAAAAGTACACATGTAGTTTTTAAAATGGAATTACATGTGACCCAAATTTGATGGCAGCCCTGCAGATATCCTTTCTTCTTAGCCTGCATTCTTCTAAAAGTAGAGCTTAGCATTTTTTTCTATTTTCTGGGTTTTTTTGAAACAGGGTCTCACTCTGTTGCCCAGGCTGGGGTGCAGCGATGTGATCTCGGTGACTGCAACCTCAGCCTCCCAGGCTCAAGCCTCCCAAGTAGCTGGGACTCTAGGCAGGTGCCACCACACCCAGCTAATTTTTGTACTTTTCGTAGAGATAGGGTTTCCCCGTGTTGCCCAGGCAGGTCTCCAAACTGCTGGACTCAAGGAATCTGCCTACTTCAACCTCCCAAAGAGCCAAGATTACAGGCAGGAACCACCACACCTGGGGGAACTCAGCACTTTTTTTCCTAAAAAATAAAGACGTATTTGGCTCTACAAAGCATATTTTGTGCAAAATAAATTTTATAGGCAATTAACGCATGAGGTCCTAGAGAAGTCTCTGTCACAAGCCTCTTTAAAACTTAATGAAATTGCAATCACAGACCTAATTCTACCTTCCAAAGTCCTCATGGGCTACTGGTTATCCCCTCCTCCTTGTCCTATGTCTTTCTCTTCTTTTTTTTTTTTTTTTTCTTATTTATGCTAAGCAGGTTATCTCTTAGCTTTCTCAGTCTGAATTCTCAAGCTCAGAATCTCTTCTAGCAAACAAGAGCGTTCTAGTGATCCATCCTTTGCAGTCAGGGATTATAAACAACCAATACCATTTTTTCCCCCACCAGAGATATTTGTTTTTCAGTTTGCATATGTGTATTGGCTCAATCCTAATATTTGCATTTCATGATTGTATTCTGAATTGAGAGAAAAATAACCCATATCTCCCTAAGCAAGTGCATCATCACGTCTGCCCTCAGAAGGCCTGATCTGTGTCTCATTTTTTTTTTTTTCAATGTAGGTTGTGATCTTCATTGTTTGGGCTGCTGTAACAAAATAGCATAGACTGGGTGACAACAGAAATTTATTTCTCACAGTTCTGGAGGCTGGGAAGTCCAACATCAAGGTGCCAGCAGATTCAGCATCTGGCAAGGGCCCATTTCCCAGTTAAAACATGGTGTCTTCTCCCTGTGTCATCACATGGTGGAAGAGAAAAGAGAGCTCTCCAGGGTCCTCCCTCCCCTTTTTTTTTTTTTTAGACAGAATTTCCCTTTTGTTGCCCAGGCTGGAGTGTAATTGTGCAATCTCGGCTCACCGCAACCTCTGCCAGCCAGGTTCAAGCAATTCTCCTGCCTCAGCCTCCTGAATAGCTGGGATTACATACGTGTGCTGCCACACCAGGCAATTTTGTATTTTTAGTAGAGATGGGGTTTCTCCACGTTGGTAAGGCTGGTCTTGAACTCTCGACCTCAGGTGATCTGCCTGCCTCAGCCTCCCAAAGTGCTGGATTACAGGCGTGAGCCACCATACCCAGCCTCCAGGGTCCCTTTAATAAGCCACTGATCCCATTCATAAGAACTCCATTTTCATGACCTCATTACTTCCCAAAGGCTCTACCTCCTAATGCCATTGAGGGAATAACATTGGAGGTTAGGGTTTCAACATGAGGATTTTGAGGGAACACAAACATTTAGCTCATAATGGTTATTGGGGAAGATGTTTACTGAGCTTCTGAAGCAAATGACAAAGCTAGCTTAATGAGATATTAAAAGTCATTTAGTCTGGATATCATATTATAACAGTGTTACACAGTGGACCCTCAGTCTAAACCACCCTTTTTAGCTGTAGGACCTTATGACCTTTGTTGACAAAAAACAAAAACAAATCCTAGCCCCCAAAAACTCAAACTATGTGAAGTCTTTAGAGAGATTTATTCTGAGACAATGTGAGTAACCATGGCCTGGGGAACAAGAGGTGCCAAGAAAATGTGCTCAAGGTGGTCAGGATACAGGTTGGTTTTATACATTTTATGAGACAAGAACTGTAGGTAAAATCATAAATCAGTACATGGAAAGTGTACATTGGCTCAGCATAAAGAGGCAGGATATCTTGAAGTGCCAGGCAGCTGGGGTTGGTACAAGGCCATTGGTGAATTCAAAGATTTTCTCACTGACAATTGGTTAAAAGAGTTAAGCTTTGTCTAATGACTTGGTCAGTAGAAAAAACTGCTTGAGTTAAGAAAAGGGGAGCTGTGGAGCCAAAGGTTCTTGTAATGTAGATGAAGCCTCCAGGTAGCAGGCTTCAGAGAAAATAGATGGTAAATACCTCTTTTGGACCTTCAGAGGTGTTAGACTCTTAGCTAATCCCTTCCAGATCCCATGAAGTTCTGGTTGCATTAATGGAGATTCTCTGCAGATGTGCACTTTCCTCAGAAAACATAGATTTGCAGAGCCATTTCAAAATATGTCTGTGCAATATATTTTGGGGTAAAATATTTGGATTTCCTTCAGGGTCTGGCATGTGACACTACACCAGAGTCAGGTTGCAATTGGTATCTTATTGCCACAGTGAGTCTGTTTTTTCAGTCTTGCCGTCTCTATTTTAATGTTAATGCTGGTCATTCATGCTTAAACACCAAAAGGGATGGCGCAAAAGGAGGCTTGTCCAACCTTTCTTCCTGTCATGGCCAGGAATTCAATTTTTTAGGTTCTCTGGGGTCCTTTTGGCCCAAAGGGGGTCCATTCACACAGTGGATGGCTTAGGCTTTTATTTTTGCCTTATACCTCGGACAAGTCTCCTAACCTGTCAGGGACTCAATTTTATAATCTGTAAAATGGGGACAAATATCAGTGCTTATTGTTACCAGTCCGGATCCCAAGAGAGGGTTCCTGGATCTCACACAAGACAGAATTCAGTGCGAGTCCATAGAGTAAAGAGAAAGCAAGTTTATTGAGAAAGTAGAGGAATAAGATGACTTTTACTCCATAGACAGAATAGCAGCTTGGGCTGCTGGACTAAGGATGCTTATAGTTATTTCTTGATTATGTGCTAAACAAGGGGTGGATTATTTATCAGTTTTCCGGGAAAGGGGTGGGCAATTCCTGAAACTGAGGGTTTCTCCCTTCTTTTAACCATATAGGGTAACTTCTGGGTGTTGCCATGGCATTTGTAAACTGTCCTGGTGCTGGTGAGAGTATCTTTGGCATGCTAATGCATTATATTTAGCGTATAATGAGCTGTGAGGACAAACAGAGGTCACTTTCACTACCATCTTGGTTTTTGTGGATTTGGGCCAGCCTGTTTTATCAGCAAGGTCTTTGTGTCCTTTATCTTGTGCTGACCTCCTCTCTCATCCTGTTACTAAGAATGCCTGACCTCCTGGGAATGCAGCCCAGCAGGTCTCAGCCTTATTTCACCCAGCCCCTGTTCAAGATGGAGTCGCTCTAGTTTGAACGCCCCTCACACTATGTCACAGGCTTGTTGTGAGCATGAATGAGTTACTGTCAGTAAGTAATGTGTAACATCCAAAAAGATAAAATTGTGTCTCCATATAAAATGAAAACAAGGAACATATTTCATTCAACTTATTAATTCATGGGAGAATCAATAAGGTGTTAAGTCCAGTTCAAATGAGAATTTAACTTACAGAGGTGTATATTCTCCACCAGAAAAAAATTGTTACAGGAGCCATTTGTGGTGCTCTTAGTTTCCTACAACTTTGCAGCTATCCTTGCAGAGATGAGCTGAAAAATGCTTTCCACCCAAGATACCCACATTCCAATCTTGGAACCTGTGAATGTTACTTCATATGGCAAAAATATGACTTTACATTTGTGATTCATTCACTCCACAACAGTCTCCAGATGGGGATATTATACTGGATTTTCCAGGTGGCCCTAGAAAGGGAGAGGCAGAGGAAAATTTGACCCAAGCGGGAGATTAGGTGGTGTGACCACAGAGGTGGAGACTAGAGGGATGCAGCCAAAAGCCAAGGAATGCTGGCAGCCACCAGATGCTGGAAGTGGTGATGAATGGTTTCTCCCTGGGAGCATTCAGCGGGAACAATGTCCTGCTGGCACCTTGATTTTGACAGAAAATCAGTCTGAAACTGATTTCAGACTTCTTACCTCCAGAGTGTGAGAGAATCAATATCTGTTGCTTTAAGTCAGTAGTCCCCAACCATTTTGGCACCAGGGACTGGCTTCATGGAAGACAGTTTTACTGTGGAACAAGAGTGCGGATGACTTCAGGATGATTCAAACACATTCCATTGATTGTATGCTTTGTTTCTGTTATTATCGCATTGTAATATGTGATGAAATAATTATACAACTCAGCATCATGTAGAATCAGGGGGAGCCCTGAGCTTGTTTTCCTGCAACTAGACGGTCCCATCTAGGGGTGATGGAAGACAGTGACAGGTCATCAAGGGGTTAGATTCTCCTAAGGAGCGCCAACCTAGATCCCGCGCATGCGCAGTTCACAGTAGGGTTTATGCTTCTAAGAGAATCTAATGCTGCCGCTGATCTGACAGCAAGTGGCGCTCAGTCACGGGAGTGGTGGGGAGCCGCTGTAAATGCAGGTGAAGCTTCGCTGGCTCGCCCACCACTCACCTCCGGCGATGTGGCCAGGTCCCTAACAGGCTACAGACCAGTACCCATCTCAGGCCCTGGGGCTGCGGGCCCCTGCTTTAAGCCACTTCGTTTGTAGTCATTTGTTACAGTAGCCAGAGGAGTTAGCTACAAAGTTACAAAGTTGCAAAAGTAACCTCGACAGAAAGTTAATCAAAGGCGCATACTCTATAGAAACAGATATTCCCAGTGAGTCGCTAGACGATACCCAGTAACTCACTTAAAAGACCCAGGAATCTCCTACCCATTCCTAAGTTTGGACAGTTTTTCCTGACAACTTTAGTCCACAAAATGCTTGGGATATATGTAAAGTAATTCATAGTAAGCATTGCTATGTAAGTTTTAGTGATACTCCTACTATTCCTACTAATTATAATAATTAATTGTCTTCATCATCATCAACCACCATCATTATTCTCTTTTATGTACTTGGCTGGTTCTTTTCGCTTGGCGGGTTGTGTTGAGTGGGAACCAGTGATTCTCTTGACTGACAGGCTTCCATGCCCAGTGGAAGAGAATAATGGGGTTATGAGTGGGAACTCCTTGGGATCACCCAGGAGTTCAAGGCTGCCGTGAGCCATGATTGTGCCACAGAGGTTAGTGTTTTCACTGTTAGCTGTGAGAGTGCAAAGGCAAAAGATGTTAGCAGTGGAAGACCAAGGTGTCAATGATAGGTTTGGGGTTACCCTGCCCTTCCAACGGGATGTCTTGAGCTGCTGGGGAGGCGCAGACTGCATAAAGGACAATTGAATAAAAAGATGTGTGGTTTTCCATGAGCAAATATCATGGAGAGTGTGACGAGGGTATAAAAATGCTTACTCACAATCTCCTGAACAGGGGAAGCAAGGGTGATATTGCCAAGTGAAAAGGAGATTTTGTTTAAAAAAAGAAAAGAGGCCAGGCGCAGTGGCTCATGCCTGTAATCCCAGCACTTTGGGAGGCCAGGGTGGGAAGATCATGAGGTCAAGAGATTGAGACCATCCTGGCCGACATGGTGAAACCTCGTCTCTACTAAAATCACAAAAATTAGCTGGGCGTGTTGGTGCATGCCTGTAGTCCCAGCTACTCGGTAGGCTGAAGCAGGAGAATCACTTGAATCCAGGAGGCAGAGGTTGCAGTGAGCCCAGATGGCACTAATACACTCCAGCCTGAGCAACAGAGCGAGACTCCATCTCAAAAAAAAAAAAAAAAAAAAGAGTGAAGAAGAGCTATAGGTTGGCCAAGTGCTGAAGAAGTGGAGTGTGGCATTCAGCAGTGTTTTAAGTTGATCTAGGCCAGTGGTTTTCAAGGGGGTGGGTGGATTTTGTCCCCTTGGGGATATGTGGCAAGTCTAGAGACATTTTTGGTCATCACAGCTGGGGGTGCAATTGATGTCTAGTTGGTAGAGGGCAGGACTGCCACTAAAGACCTTACAAAACACAGAGCGGCTTCTTACAACAAAGGATTATCTGGCCCCAAATGTCACTAATGCTGAGGCCAGGAAACTCCGCTTTAGGGTGAGAGTTCCAGACTCACAGAATCAGAGTCTTGCAAGGGACCTTAGCAATTGTGAGGTTCCATGACTTTTAAAGGACATCCTTCATATCCAGCAAGGTAGGGGGAAGTGCCAGGAGCCCAGGGACCAGAGAGGCAGTGGAGGTTGTGGAGGGGGGATCTCGTAGTGTTATCACATCACACTGCAATGGATGTTGGTGCAGGGATGAGCATTTCTGCTGACAGAAATATAACGATTCATAGTAAACATTACAATGTAAGTTTTAGTGATACTTCTACTAATAATAAATATTGTCATCATCATCATCGTCACCAGTCACCATCACATTTCCCTTTTATGTACTTGGCTGGTTCTTTTCGCTTGGTGGGTTGTGTTGAGTGGGAACTAATGATTCTCTTGACTAACAGGCTTCCATGCCCAGTGGAAAAGAATAATGGGATTATGAGTGGGAACTCCTGGGAATATCCGGGAGTTCAAGTCTGCAGTGAGCCGTGATTGTGCCACGGAGGTTGGTGTTTTCCATGTTAGCTGTGAGAGTGCAAAGACAAGATAATAGCAGTAGAAGGTCAAAGTGTCCCTGATAGGTCTGAGGTTACCCTACCCCTCCAGCTGGCTGTCTTGAGTGGCTGGGGAGGTGCAAACTGCACAGAGGACAATTAAATGGAAAGATATGTGGTTGCAGTGATCAAATAGCATGGAGGTCAGTGTTGCTGTGGCCTAGAGCTGGGCATAGTGACTCACAGCTGTAGTCTCATCTACTCAGAAGGATCGCTGGAGCCCAGATGTTCAAGGCCGCAGTGAGCTATAATCGCACCACTGCACTCCAACCTGGACAACAGGGCAAAATCCTGTATATTAAAAAAAAAAAAAAAAAAAAAACTTTGAAAATAACTGATGTGTTTTATTTTGTGTTGGAGAATAAAAGACTGCCACATGTAGGACTAGTACCCCCGGTGCCTGAGCCCACCCTTCCAAACGTCTTTTCGGACCTTGTTAGGAAAACCTATGGGGTTTGAAACCCCATTTCTGCAAATCTTGCTGACGTGAACTGATTTAATTTCTGACCATAAAAACACATTAAACTGGATACAATAAAAAGAGTTCTTTCTTTATTAAGAATCATATGGAGACAATTTACCAAGGCATTTACTGTGTCTACCCTGTACGTGGCTGTGAACATTTAGAGGGTGTAGGATTTAGGGCTAAAATTATCCCATCTCTGTTATATATTCTGGACCCTGGAGTTTTAAATAAATCCGTAGCTTATGTTTATGTCTCTTCTAAACATAGATGGTGAGAACTGGAATGAAGGCACGCTGGCTGTGGGGATATCTATCCTTCCTGGTGGCTGTGGCACACCTGTGATCCTGCGATCACTCTGCCTGTGTTTGGAGGAGTTTACACCCTCCTAGTCCTGCCTTTGTTTGTTTGTTTGTTTGTTTGTTCTGAGACAATATCTCGCTCTGTTGCCCAAGCTAGAGTGCAGTGTGGCACAATCATGTCTCACTGCAGCCTGGAACTCACAGGTTCAAGCAGTCCTCCCACCTCAGCCTCCCAAGTAGCTGGAACCACAGGCATGCCCCAACATGCTCGACTAATTTTTAAATTTTTTTCTATAGCGATGGCATCTCCCTCTATTGCCAAAGCTAGTCTGAAACTCCTGGGCTCAAGCAGTCCTCCCACCTCAGCCTCCCAAAGTGCTGGGGTATCAAGGGTGAGTCACTGCACCTGGCCTGCGTCCTGCCTTTCCAAGGTCAAAGTAGAAACCAGCTTCATTACCACCCTTGTAGCTAGACCTTGTCCTGGGATCCAGGCTTCTCCAGTCAGACCCACAGGCAGCGTGGTTTTGTCTGGGAAGATAGGGGTGGGAGGAGGATGAGAATGTATCGTGCAAAACCCATCCCGATGACAAGAAGGAGAGACATTTAACTTTGAAAGGCAAAAGTGGCACCAGTCTTAAAGGCAACATCTCATTACCTATGTGGACAAAGTGGCAGCTGGATTTAGGAATGCTCTTTTAATAAATCCCTTTTCTCTGAAACTAGCTCAAATTGGTTCAGGAGGCCATAACTACAATCACTGCCTGATACAGAAGCAGAAATATTACTGTGGAAATATCTCAGAGACCAAACCACTTGCACTTCCACAGTTTTATGAAATAGTGACTGTCACCATCAAGCAAGCCTTCACTGCTCCCACCTCCTGAGTATTGCCTGCCCTAATTAGGTGGGTTTTGGAAGAGCTCACTAACAACCATAACCTTAAAATAGACCAGAAATTGTCTTCTGCAGTGGATTCAGAATCCATAGCTTTATAAAAAGGGCTTTGCTCAGTTCATGATGACTGTATGCATGACCGACTCCATCTCTGAACCTGAATTAAAAAAAAAAATGTTGCAAGTAAAGGAAAGGCAAAAAGTTAATTTTTTTCCCCACTCAGTTTTGCACTGGTGCTCAGCACATATGGTTTCAGGTAAACTCTGTCTTAACATATTCCTGGAAGAAGCTGCAGTAAAGGGACCTTGACAGGTGGAGACAGCTTCCTGGATTACAACTCAGCATGGTTCAAATGACACTCGGGTAGTTAATTGATTCAGGCAAGATAATTTGTGGGCGATAAACAGCATAGACCTTTTATTTTCAACTGGTCAGTTAGAAAGAAGTTTCTCTAATTCGGTCTTAGAGAATGACTTTTTTTTTCTTGTGCTGGAATGCATTTCATTTGCATATAGAAATATGTCTAAACCTCTGTAGAAATGCCCAGAGATTGTAAAATACAACATCATGTTTGCAAAGATGGCATCAAGCTCATTCCTCCTCAGACATAAGAAAATTGCACTTGAATGGGCTGGGTCTTGAAGACCAGCTGATGGTGTCTGAGTCAAAGATGGCACTGGTATTCTCAGGCAATGGGTCCACTTTGGGGCCACTCCAGCTATTTTTCTAGGAAATCTTCTAATGCAAACACCACAGCGGAGCTGTTCCTGTGAAATGGTGGCAAGTCTTCTTCTGTGACCATGGCCAGAGACATCTTCTTTCTCCTTTGGAATACGTGCAAAAGCTTTTGCTCAGCCTCTGCAGTAAACCCAATCTCAACAGAGCAGCTCTATCCTTTGAGAATATGATTTTGCCACCTGGCTGTCCACAAATACTGATGGACTCTCAATATTTGATGCTTGTTTTCAGGGCCACACTAACACCAGTTGGGCTGAGGTTAAAACGAGGTCTGTAGTAACAGTCACGGGTCCATGGCTCTTGGAGACACCCCTGTGAGGACTTTTTTTTTGAGATGGAGTCTCTCTCTGTCACCCAGGCTGGAGTGCAGTGGCACGATCTCAGCTCACTTCAGCCTCCACCTCCTGGGTTCAAGCAGTTCTCCTGTCTCAGCCTTCCAAGTAGCTGGGATTACAGGTATGCCCCACCATTCCTGGCTAAACCTTTCGGAGGACTCTAACACAGTCCTGGCCATGCCTCTCCTGGGCATGGTCCCTGCAGTCAGTCCCTTGTCCACCAGCTTGATAGCCTCCGTTTTCCTGTCCTACTCATGTGTGGCATCTCTTGTGATGCTCTGAACAGCCAGTGCAGTGTGTGGTGCCTTGGTGACACATTACTGACCAGCGAAGCCACTGATATTTTTTTTTTAATGCAGTCTAGCTCTGTCGCTCGTGTCACCCAGGCTGGAGTTCAGTGGCGCGATCTCAGCTCACTGCAACCTCTGCCTCCTGGGTTCAAGTGATTCTCCTGCCTCAGCCTCCTGAGTAGCTGAGATTACAGGTGCCCACCGTCATGCCCAGCAAATTTTTATGTTTTTCGTAGAGACAGGGTTTCACCATGTTGGCCAGGCTGGTCTCGAACTCCTTACCTCAGGTGATCCAACCATTTTGGCCTCCCAAAGCACTGGGATTACAGGCATGAACCACTATGCTTAGCTAAAGCCACTGATTTCTGAAGACAAAGACATTGTCTCTCATCATTGCCACAGTGGCTGGTGCCAATCCCACTGAGGCTCTGTGCTCTCAAATCCACTAGAGATTTTCCTGAATGAGCCCTTTCATGACAGCCTAGACAGCACAGAGCTACAGAGGGAGGGGACCTCTGCCGTCAGCCTGTGACCATAATAAGACATAACAGACCACGTCCTGCGCAAGCTGACACTTCTTTTCTGAGTTTGGTCCCTGGCTTTGCACCAAACTGGTGGATTTTCTCGGGAGGCACCTTAGAATCTCTTACAAAACACCACTTGACAAGTCCTCTGGAAAAACTGGCCTTAGATGAAAGCTGGGTGTGGGCCAGGCAAGGTGGCTCACGCCTATAATCCCTGCACTTTGGGAGTCCTGCTAACCTAGGTGGGCAGAGGTCAGGAGTTCAAGACCATCCTTGCCAACATGGTGAAACCTCATATCTACAAAAAAGAAAAAAAAATTATGCATATATGTGTGTGTGTGTGTGTGTGTGTGTGTATGTATGTAAGTTTTTTTTCTTAATTAGCCAGTGGCGGTGGTGCATATCCATAATCCCAACTACTCAGGAGGCTGAGGCAGGAGAATCGCTTGGACCTGGGAGGTGGAGGTTGCAGTGAGTGGAGATCATGCTACTGCACTCCAGCCTGGGTGACAGAGCGAGACCCTATCTCAAAAAGAAGATAAAGGCTGTATACGGTGGATAGCCTGGCTGAATTGCATTTCCCAGAATTCCCTTCCTTGTGTGTTTCCCAGTAGGGGGACTGCAGGAGGGATTCCTGTGAGCGGTCTAGAAGGTGCAGGGAAGGCGGCAGCCGCTCTGTGGCTCACCCACTGCACTGCTCATCTGCTGCTTCCGTTTGTCTTCTGGGCCTGTCGCAGCGCCACCTGCCCCTGGAGCGCCTCCGGGTTCTCCCACACCTGGACCTGGTGCGTATGTCTGGCTCCACCGAGAAGGACCCTGCCTTCTGCATGACACAAAACCCAAGGGCAGAAGCCATAGAGCACTTTGACAAGTTTCATTCGTCCTCCTGGGTTCCAGCTCGAATTTGTGGGTTTCAGCTTGTTCTTGCTTCCTTAGGTTATAGCCGTCATCTCCCCTTACTGGCTGTCTGCCCTATGGACTGCAGGTGCTGGCATCAGGGAAAGACAGGGAAAGGAAAGAAGGAAAGACAAAGTCAGTTCTAGAGACTGCTTAACCAGCTTCCACAGTTGCAGAAGGTCAAATCCTTGCAAAAAGTCATATAAGTCATATCTATGTGGATTCATGTATGGGGTGTATGTGTGTGTGGTCATGCATTGCATAGCGACAAGGTTCCTTTTTTTTTTTTTTTTTTTTTTTGAGACAGAGTCTCACTCTGTTGCCCAAGCTGGAGTGCAGAGGCACAATCTTGGCTCACTGCCACATCTGCCTCCTGGGTACAAGCGATTCTCCTGCCTCAACCTCCCAAGTAGCTGGA
>CAUYQU010065151.1:0-29187 GCA_963574635.1 Cheracebus regulus | reverse complement strand
ATAAAATATAAATTTATATATATATATAAATTTATATAAAATATAAATTTATATATATATATAATATATATATATTTATATATAAAATATAAATTATATAAATATATAAAAAATATATATAAATATATAAAATATAAATATATATATATATAAATTTATATATATAAATATATATATATATAAATATATAAATATATATATATATATATATATTTATTTATTTATTAGGAGAACACTGTAAGGAAAGTTTAATCACTAAATCATTTTTAATCCTTCCTGGTAAACTAATATGGATTACAATGCAGTAGCACCAGTATTAATGCTAGTCCCAGTGGACTGTTAATTTAAAGACAGCTGTAATTATTACAGGGAGAATAGACACTCACGTGATCCTCCGTGTTAACATTAAATAAGTAAAGAGAAAAAAACCTTTTTGGTCTTGGCTGGACGAGGTGGCTCACTCCTGTAATCTCAGCATTTTGGGAGGCTGAGGCGGGCAGATTATGAGGTCAGGAGTTTGAAACCAGCCTGAACAGCATGGTGAAACTCCATCTGCACTGAAAATATAATAATTAGGTGGGCATGGTGGCATGCGCCTGTAATCCCAGCTACTCAGGAGGCTGAGGCAGGAGAATCTCTTGAACCTGTGAGGCAGAGGTTGAAGTGAACCGAGACTGCGTTGCTGCAGTGTTGGCCAGGCTGATCCAGAACTCCTGACTTCAAGTGATCCTCCGCCTTAGCCTCTCAAAGTGCTGGGATTACAGGTGTGAGCCACCACACCTGGCCTATCTTCACTTCTTTTTCCATGTTCTTCCTTTCTTTATATTAATACAAGTTTTTGATCTATATTTTTTTCCTTCTTTCTAAATAACATTGCAGGTCTACTGGCAACTTCTGGAGTTTTTAACTCTCAGAGTTGTCCACATCGAGCCTCCCAAAATTTGTTATACAATTAGGTTTCTTACTCCAGCCCGGGTTGCCTGGGAGGTTTCTGCTTGTGAGGCAGTTATACTAAGTTATGACTCCTGGTATTCATCTACCTGTCTTTCCAGTCTTGGGGCAGCAGTTCGTTGTGTGTCCCACCTCTCTCTTTTGGATCCAAAAAAGTTATTGATTTGTCTGATATATAGCTTTTTACTTGTCAGAATGGGGTGGCAGTTTCCAAGCTTCTTACATGTGGAACCAGAAACCAGAAGTCAATTTTAATTAATTCAAATTTAAATGGCCACATGTGGCTAGTGATGACCATGGACATTGCAGAACAAGACATCCCTAGGTAGTCTTCTAATTATTTTTTGATTCCACATAATAATGTTCAATTCTAATCATGTAACCAGATAGATTGAAAATGTCTCTCTACAGATTTCCTGTTAAAATAAAATTATAGAATTGACAATGGAGATTTCTGGATAATATCCAGGTTCACATTTGGTATAAGATATTGTTATGTGACAAAATTATTTAGTAATTAATAATGAAGAGAAAATGCATGTGATTTTCTTTATAGTGTGGTAACAGAGAATGGATTTGTCAAAAGTAGAGCTGAAATTTGAGTTTCTAAAAATCACATTCGTAGCTGCGTGCCTATGAGCATGTCAGTTTACTTCATTGTACCTTAAATTCTACATCAACAAGAAATAAAAATAAATATTTTATCAGTTTATGAGTTTAATAAAATAATATCAGTTTAATAAAATAATTTGTTAAGCACTTAATATACTGTCTAGCACATAGCAGATTCTTAAGATACTGTATTTCTTTCCATTAAAATGTCATAAACAATTAAAAATACTCTGCATAACGTTATTAAAATCTGGAGGCTAATAGGCTATTGTCATTTACTATTGGATATGGTTTTGTTTCTTAAAAAAGCCATAAACAACAGCAATTTAAAAAAAATAACAGTACATTATAAATCACAAATCAAAGCAGGACAAAGTTCAATCACTGGACAAAAGAAAAATATTCTCTTAAAGGCCCCTGTTTCCAAACTACCCAGTTAAAGGATTTTTTCACCCACTGTTGTTGCTGGCAAAAAGACTATATTGTGTTTGTTTTCCTTCTCAACTCTTTTTGCTCTAAGTGTTTACTTTTAAGTTTTGCCACTGCTGATGTTGCCTTGCATACTTCCAAGGAAGCCCTCTCATTTACGGAAGGACTTGGGGCAGCTGGGTTGCCCATGGCTCCATGCCCCAGCAGGACTGCCAAATGTGTGAGTTGCTTCCTGCTATGTGTGGGCTGTGCCAGGCTTTGGTACCAAAGCTGTGTGGGGTTCATTCTCACTGTGCGCCTCCCATTCATTGCTGAAGCAATCTTGGGAGAGTCAAGTTCCAAAAACTAACCAAACAGCACAGATAAACTTTTCAACAATATACATTGATATTTATAATATGGTTGAGAGAATACATCCACTAATAGTCACACAGAACAGCAACAATGTTGCCATGTTTATGAAACATAGAGACCCATACTGACAGGCATTCTCATTTGGAGAGATGTTACACAGACATTTCTATTTAAATATTATTTCCTCCTCCCCCTCCTCCTCCTCCACCTTCCTCTTCCTCCTCCTCCTCTCTCCTCCTCCTCTTCCCCTACTTTTCCCTCCTCCTTCCCCCCTCCCCCCTCTCCCCTCCTCCTTCCCCCCTCTCCCCTCCTACCCCCTCCTTCTTCTTTGTTTAGAGGAAGTTTTGTTCTTGTTGCCCAGGCTGGAGTGCAGAGGCAAGATTTTGGATCAGAGTTGCGCCATGTTGGTCAGACTGGTCTTGAAGTCCTGATTTCAGGTGATCCACCTGTCTCAGCCTCCCAAAGTTCTGATATTACAGACGTGAGCCACTGTGCCTGGCCACACAGATGTTTCTATTTTAAAAGAGTCATGGTTTAAAAGAGTCTGTGATTGTATTTGCTTTTCTTTTCCTAATAACCAGTCCATGAATGCTACTGGCAATTCCCATTTGTGGAACGGCTTTCCTTTTAGCCCTTCTAGGATTTTCAAGATCCGTAAAGTGGATTTTTTTGTGTGTGTGAAGACTGAGAAGCATAATTTAACCAAAATAATTAGTCAATGAATATTCCTTCAAGTAAGACCAACTATTATAAAAGTAGTACATTGTGAGTATGGTTGCAAGCATGCTTAAATGTGCAGATATTTCTCTGTTTAGAAACAGAGAGTGCAATGCTTCCTTTAAGAAATTTTTCTGTGTCAGTTCTTATATTCAAAAAGCACATGCTTAATTCAGTGGCAACTTGGAAACATGTGACAAATGTACAATAAAACACCACACCTATGCTCACACCAAGGGCTCAAAAGGAAAATCTTAAGTAGAAGAACACAGGCAGTCATTTTTTCCGTACTTTGCTGTATGTGCTCCAAGCTCTGGAATGTACTGAGGAATGCATATTAAATGATTTGGTGTAGATTTTTTTTTTTCAGTTTCCATCAGATTTTATTGCATTCAGAAGGAAAAATGAAATCACTAAGTTATCTTATCCATAGATTTACATAGAAATGAAGTAGTGTTTGATACTTAATCGATATATTTCTTTCTATGTCTAAGAAGCTTTTTTTCTCCTGGAGAAAAATCAAATACATTTAAAGCCAGTTGTAATGCACCTTTCTAAAATCCCAGGTTCTATGTTGGCTATAGAATTGGAAATTAAATCATATCTCCCCTGTGTGTAGTAAGGTACAGTAATGCCTCAATTATCAGGCATTGTTAAGGACAAGGAGCTCCATATTAAAAAAAAAAAAAAAAAAAAAAAAAAAACAGAAAAACAGCTCAGATACTTGAATCTTACTCATTAATGTGTAAATCAAAAATTTTTAAAAAGAAAAAAACCATTTTTTAAACATTCTTTAAAATATTTCATGTTGCCTTCATAGGCATTGGTCCTGAATATAAATTAATCAAGCTTAAATCTGAGCTCAGCCACTTATTAGTTATATAACGTTGGCAAGTTAGTAAAATCTAGCTTAGCCATTTACTAGTTTTATAATTTTGGCAAATTAGTTAGCATCTGTTTTCTCATCTGTCAAGCAGAGATAATTATACCAATGTCACAGTTTGAATTAGCTAATCTATATAAAACACCTCATAAAATGCCTAACACATAGTAGACCTACCCAGCGTAGCCTCCTGGCCAGGCCTTTGGACTCTGCAGCCAGACTGTCTGAATTTGAACGTTGCCTATTCCACTCCCTAGCAAGTAAATGTAACAGTCTTTTTAATCTAATTTCTCTGAACCTCAGTTTCCATGTCTCTAAAATGGAGATGAAAATGGCATGTAAGCCTTAAATAACTCACGAAGAGCCCTTAGAGCAGTGACTAGTGGATATAGTAAGTGTTTATAACTTTAAACATTATGAATAAATGTTTTCTAAAGCATTTCTGTCTTTCTTTTTTTTTTTTTTTTTTTCCCAGACAGAGTATCACTCTGTCACCAGGGCTGGAGTATAGTGGTGCAATCTTGGCTCACTGCAACCTCCACCTCCAGGGTTAAAGCAATTCTTGTGCTTCAACCTCCCAAGTAGCTGGGATTACAGGCACCCACCACCACGCCCAGCTAATTTTTTTGTATTTTTAGTAGAGACAAGGTTTCACCATGTTGGCCCAGATGGTCTCGATCTTCAGACCTCGTGATCCGCCTGCCGCAGCCTCCCAAAATGCTGGGATTACAGGCATGAGCCACTGTGCCTGGCCTTCTGAAGCATTTCTAATTCAACTGTATATAATTTTGGCAGAGGTGTGTGTGTGCCTGCTTGTGGGAGTATGTGTTCTTTTCTTCTTGTTATTAAGGTTTTGGCTTTTTCACTACTATATTTCTACACATCAGACATAAAAAGTTATCTGAGATAGATCAACATCCACTTCTATGCTTTTCCAATCTGTTTGTTGTTTTTGTTGCTCCTTTTTTGTTTCCTTGTGAAAACATCACATTCATCTCAGCCAAATACTGGGGAAAGCCCAAGGTGGCTGAACAAATAAGAGGTTTGTTCAGGATCTGCCAATATTGCAACCACGGTGGCCCAGGACAAAATTCATCTTCTGAGGCAAGTAGTGAAATGAAACTTCAGTAGCAAATCAAATGGGTGTGCCCACTCTACTATGCTCAGATTTACTTAAGAGGAGTCTGTGCCTCTGGTCACGTTTTGTCCAACGAGCAAGGATTTGGGTGGGGCTCAAACAACACACCCACCGGAAGTCCACCTTTTGGCCTATCCTCCAGATGATTACACTGACATGTTGGTCACTAGACCCAGAGAATGGCTCAGGGAAAGCTGTGTATGGGAGTAGGAACTCTCAGATCTGGAGAGTCCACAAGGCTGTCACTGGGTAACCTTCTGGAGGATGGAGAGGAGTCAGAGCTGGGAATATCCAACGAAGGTCAGAAGGCTTTGACCTGGCTTCCTCACACTTCTACATTCAGGTATGAACTGTGAGTCTGCCCTCCTAGGTCACTCTGCAGGTAGATATGTCAAGGTAAGAGGATAACACCTGTTGCATAAGAGTTTGCCAGCTCACATTAGAACTTTTAAATATTAGACTGTCATATGTTGATTTCCATGTATATTCCTTTTCCAGCCCTTGCCAACATTGGGAATAGGCATGTATATGCATCTTTTCCCAAGTGGATTGCTTCTGACAAGTTATCAATTTGAAACTTGGATACACAAGAGATGGTTTCATTATCGCTTAATGTTGTAATTAATAATACTAAAAGGCACAGAAATACGTGAGACAAGAATGACTTTAAGCCACGAAGAGATGTTACTAAACACTCAGTATAATAGTTAAAGCTATATAAACTGACAACATCAGTTGTGAATGGAGATGTGGAACAACTCATTTTTTAGTCAGAATTTAAAATGGTACAACCACTTTTGAAAATGTTTTGGCAATTTCTTATAGAACTGAACATGTATCTACCCAGTGACACTGTAATGCCACCCCAGTACATTTAACTTAAAAAAAATTGAAGTTTACAAATATACTTTTCATAGTAGTTTAAAACTGCTGGTCACCTAATTGTCAATTAACAGAATGACTAAAACTTGGCTTATGCCTATCATGGAATACTGCTGTAGAAGTATGAAAAGGAATGACTTTCTGATGCAAACAGTATGAATGAATCATGACATGTTACTGAGTGGAAGAAGCCTTCCAGAAACATATAGTACATTTTATATGATTCTATGTACACAAGTCTATTTACACAAATTTTAGAGTTGGGAAAACTATTCTATGGTTAAAAAAGAATCAGAACAGTGACTGCCTCTGGAAGATGGTGGTAGGAACTGATTGGGAAGAACGAGTTCAACATCATGGCATGAAGATAATGGGTGTGCATGTGCTTGTGTATAAGGCCACGTTTCCTGGAGATGAGGAAGCAGAAATCTAGCTAGGATTGCTTCCCCAGTAGTAGGAAGAGGGTCATGATTTGGCTCTATCGATAGCAGAGATTCCCAAGATGCTGTGTTCCAGGGGAGTGGCAGAATGTCAGCAGTAAAATGACCTAGTGAAACTAGAGAGCTCTACCATATAAGCACCAGGCCTGTCAGCTGTGGCAAGGATCCCAGGTTCCCCACTTTGCACAGGAGTAGCCTCTTTCAAGGGATGGCTTGATCTTAAATAGTGAGTAAATCAGAAGAGACAAATACAAACTAAAGACCAGAAAGGACTCCCTGAATAGGCTAACTGTTGTAAGACTCTGGGGTTTTCACAAGACTTGGAAAAGGCAAGCACTCAAACTGACCGAGATGGAATTTTATGCTGTTCTGGCAAGCAAAGTCTCAACCAGAATAGAAAATTAAGTCATGTTCTGGGTCTTCTACTTTGAGTTTATATTTAAAAATTTAGCCCTGCTTTAGAAGGATTAAGTTCATGTGTGTGGCCCAGAAGGCAAAAACCATGACAAATGCATAGAAGTTTTATAGAAGTTGGTGTCAACTCAATACTAAGGATATTTCCTAAGGGAGCCATGAAACCAGAAGAGGTAATGTGTTCATCAGCTAATTTACATGCTCTAGTCTACTCAAAATTTGATACTCTCTTTGCAGATTAGTAAATGGTATTCTGAGACATTAACACAAAAATAAAAATAGAATGGGCTGCCGTTGTGAATTTACCTAAATGAATTTCAGAAAGATTGGGTTCCGTTGGTTGGATATCTACAGCCTACAGCACCCTGCTGCCATTTGGTACATTACAATAAAAGCAACTCCCAGGCTGAATTCTGCCACACGTGTATTTATGAGCAAGCTCACACAAATCAGGCAAACCTGATGAAGTTTTTTGAGGGGAAACACTCTTGCAATAAACTTAAATGAAAGGGTCCCATGTGGTAAATGTGACAGTCTTCCAGTAGCAGCATTTTGTTAGTTTGCTAGTCAGAATAGGAGATTATAATCTAAAATGTAGGTGCTATTTTGAAGGATTTAACCAAGATGGGTATGTCCTGTTCAATCAGTAGCAGAAGTGGTAAGTCCCTGCCATCTGAGGCAATACTCATTTTATCATAGAAAAAGCACTGCTAACTGTTCTTAGACTGATTGGCATACAATTTTACTGAGCAGGTCGAATGACTCAAGACAATTGAATTGGTTATAACTATAATTCTATAGTATGAGATTCTGATTAGGGTTTTCCAAGTAGTAGATGATTAACTACAAAAACTTACTACTTCATGAGTGTGAGGTTTTTTGATTGTTGAGTGTTTGATTTTTGTTTTTAAGTAAGAGAGGGCGTCTTGCGCTATCACCCAGACTGGAATGGTTGCAATCATAGCTCACTGCAGCCTTGAACTCCTAGGCTTAAAGGGCTCCTCCTGCCTCAGCCTCCTGAGTAGTTAGGATTACAGCTATATGCCATCATACCTAGCTAGTTTTATTTATTTATTTATTTAAACTGTGTAGAGATGAGGATCTGGACCTCCGGGCTTCAAGTGATCCTCCCGCCTCATCCCCACAAAGTACTGGAATTATAGGAATGAGCCCCAGGGTGAGTGGCCTTGATTAGGATTCTTCCGGGTAAGTAATTATCCATAGGGGACATGCACATTTATATCACTGTATTTAAACTGAAGTAATCTCAGGTAATTTATAGAAAGCACTATCTGCTTCATGAAGTAGTGAGTTTTTGTCAAATGTAAAAGCAAAGGTTGTAAGATCAGCTGTTACAGTCCTCTTTACTGGAGAAAATGTCTTCACTGAGAACTTTGAGTCCTCATTGCATTCTAAAATTCTCTATTTTACCCAAGACCGCACATCTAATTAGTGGTAAAACCAGGAATAGAAAGTGGGTTCTTCTTTTGATCAGAGTTTCTTATTCAGGCTATCTACAAGATTTAACAGATTATTCAACATATTCATAGTCATTTCTGATTAAGATTTATAATTTGAACACCAATTGCTTTTCTTCCTGAGTACTATGTACGTATTTCCTATTATTCTCATTTATTTTTATGATTAAATGTATAGACTTCAAGTGTTTATTATTCTGCAGACTAATTGCAAACTATATTTTACCTAAAAATGGATTGAAATGATATTAACCTCATGTAAAATATTAAATAAGAATTTCTCCTGACATTCATTAAACTTTCAAGTGAGGATTTTAATTGCTTCACATCTATTTACACAATAATTTGGGGAATTTGTAATTTGTCACAAAGGCAATATCAAATATTAACGTCTTATTTTTTTCTAGATCAAAAGCTATGAATTTTAATATGTCCAAATAAGATAAAAAGGTTACTGTATGTATATTTATCCTGTTCTATTAATTTAAAATGCAAAATTAATCATAGTAATCCTAAACTTTAAGACATACAGTAATAGAAAATAAATATTATGGTTGAATGATACTCTTAGCAAATGAGTAAATGATACTCGTTTCAAAACAATTAAAATTGTTTTAATTTTCACAGTTAAATTGAAATTATATTCTTTATTAGATAAAAAATTATTCTGCAGGAGAACCAAGCTTCTAATTATTCTAAGGTAACTTTCTCTTTTCTTTACTGATGAACTTTTCTTCCTGTCATCACCTTCAAGTTTCAGGGACTGTGAAAACCAACAAAAGGAACAAACTGTTCTGTGGTGTCAGGGTTGGTGGTTTTATGGAAACTTAACGGGATCCCTCCTTCTCATAGCTGTCTGTATATTCTCAATGAGGACAGCTTAAAAAAAGGCCAAACCAAATGTTTCCTTTCTGAGGTTTTGAGGCCTCTACTTCTAGTTGAGAAATAAAGGCACACATTTAGTATGTTGGTCTGTTGGAATAAAAACTGCTATTCAAGATTCAAGCAGTTAGATGAGTGGTGAATTAAAATCTGAAGATTCTTTTTAAAGGAATATTTTGATAGACTATATATTGACCAAAATGTCTAATTTAATTTTCAGCACATCAGATAATTTAGAAAATGCTTTTACATCTTAATTTCTGCACAGTGCTTTGAAAACATATATCTTCCAGTGTGCTATAGCAGAATCAATATAGACTACAATTTCCTTGAAGACAGTACGTGGTGTTATCTTTATAACCCAAGAGCTCAGCCAGGAGGTCAGTGGGGGATCACTGCATAGGGTTAATTAATACCTTAAGGAGGCAACTGCTCTGTAGAGATACAGTGAAACCAGAGCTGGACCAGTTAGTGATCAGAAAACAGGTTCTCCTCCTATGTCCTGCTTATTAGCCTTAATTTTCTTAATTATGATGTGGAATTAATGATGGCTGCCTGCTTACTTCAAAAATTTATTTTAAGGCAAAAAAGGGATTTATGAATTAAAACTCTATGTACTAGATTGCCATAAAGTGTTGTTAACATTCGATCCTATGGAGTAGAGTTATTTTTGGGATTGTTGGACAAAACAAAGGAAGTGTATTTGCTTGATATTCCTGATTCAAGTAGGTAAATCTTAGAAGCCAGAGCTCCATATGATTAGATTTTTTTAATGGAGGTATAACTTAAGTACAGTAAAAGGCACTGATTTTATGTATATGTATACACCTAGATAATCATTGGATTGATCAAAATATAAAACATTTCCACAAACATAGAAAGTTTCCTTTTGACCTTTCCCCACCTCTCTGACAATGGACAACCACTTTTCTGATTTCTATCATCGTAGTTTAGTTTTGTTATTGTAGAACTTCATAAAAATGGGAAATATAATAGTCATACTCTTTTGTTAGGCTTCTCTTGTTCAATATTGAGTTTTTTAGGCTCATCCTATATCAGTTATTTTTCTTAATTTCTGAGTAGGTTAAACGTATCATTATTTATTTATATATTCACCTGTTCATATACCTTGATTATTTTTAGTTTTAGGCTACTAGGGATAAAGCTGCTATGAATATTGTTGCATAAGACTTTTTGTAGAGCATGCTCTAATTTCTCCTCTGTAAATACACAGGAGAAAAACTCACGAATCATTAGGTAGATTTCTCTTTACCGTTTTCTGAAAATTAAAAAATTACTTTCTAAGGAGGTTGTAACCATTTAAATACTCAAAGGCGATGCATGAGAGAGTTCCAATTGTTCTGTATTCTATCCAACATTTGGAATGATTTGAGTGTGTGTGTATGTGTGTGTGTGTGTGTGTGTGTGTGTGTATATATATACATGTATGTGTGTATATACACATATATATATACACACATACATATGTAATTTTAGCAATTTCAGGGGGTATTTGTTAAATAGTACCTCATTGTGATGCTAATTTGCATTTCCTTGATTACAAAATGCCTATGATCATTCACATATCTTTTTGAAGTCTCCTGTCCATTTTAATTGTTCTTTATTTTAAGGGAACAAATTGAGTTCTTTTGTCTTTTGATTATTATTTTATAGTTCTTTATATATTGTTGATGCAAGTCTTAGTCTTTATTGACATGTTAATTGCAAATATTTTCTCCTAGCCTATGGCTTGATTTTTCAAATCTATAGTAGTTTGTTGAGAATTTTTTTTTTTAATTTTGATTAAGTCCAGATTATCATTAGTTTATTATTATTATTATTATTATTATTATTACAACAAAATCTTTGTCTACATTTACAAAGATATCTCCCTACTTTTTCCTTCTGGGAGCTGTATAGTCTTAGCTTTTATGTTAGCCTGACCTCATGAAGTTATAGTGTGAGGTTTAGGTTGAGGTTTATTTATTTTTCACATGCTTATTCAGTTTGCTTACACCATTTTTGAAAAGACTTTTTTTCTTGATTTTTTTTTTTGAGATAGTCTCACTCTGTCACACAGGATGGAGTACAATGGTGTGATCACCACCCACTCAGTCTCAACCTCCTGGGCTCAAGCAATCCTCCCACTTCACCCTCTGTTTAGGTCTGTTTCTAGGTTCTCTATTCTGTTCTATTGACCTATTTATTTATTCTTATGTAAATAATAAGTAACACACTTATATGTGGTATTTTATATCTTTATAAGAAGGCTTGAAGTCAGCTAGTTAAATACTGGTACCAAAACAGTTACATAGACCAGGGGAACAGAAGAGAGGCCTGAGGAATAAAATCACATATCTACAACCGTCTGATCTTCAAGAAACCTGACAAAAACAGACAGTGGAAAGGATTTCCCATTTAATAAATGCTGCTGGGAAAACTGGTATTCGTATGCAGAAAACAGAAACTGAACCCTTCCTTACATATGCAAAAATTAACTGGAGATGGATTATAGATTTCAGCATAAAACCCCAAACCATAAAAACCCTAGAGGAAAACCTAGGCAATACCATTCAGATCACAGGCATGGACAAAGACTTCATCACTAAAACATCAAAAGCAATTGCAACAAAAGCCAAAATTGACATAAAGTATCTAATTAAACTAAAGAGCTTCTGCTCAACAAAAGAAACTATCTGATGATAGTTGGGCACAGTGGCTTATGCTTGTAATCCCAGCACTGTGGGCAGCCAAAGCAGGCAGATCACAAGATCAGGAGATCAGGACCATCCTGGCTAACATGATGAAACCCCAACTCCACTAAAAATACAAAAAATTAGCCAGCCGTGGTGGCACATTCTTGTAGTCCCAACTACTTAGAAGGCTGAAGCAGGAAAATCACTGTAATCCTGGAGGTGGAGGTTGCAGTGAGCAGAGATCATGCCACTGCACTCCAGCATGGGTGACAGAGTGAGAATCCATCAAAAAAAAAAAAATCGTCAGAGTGAACAGGCAACCTACAGAATGGGAAAAAAATATTTGCAATCTGTCCATCTAACAAAGGTCTAATGTCAAGAATCTATAAGGAACTCAAACAGATTTACAAGGTAAACACAACCCTATCAAAAAGTGGGCAAAGGATATGAACAGATACTTCTCAAAAGAAGAGATTTATGCAGCCAATTAACATATGAACAAAAGCTCATCATCACTGGTCATTAGAGAAATACAAATCAAAACCTGTAATCCTATCTACTCTGGAGGCTAAGGCAGGAGAATAGCTCGAACCTGGGAGGTGGAGGCTGTAGTGAGCCAAGATGGTGCCATTTCATGCCAGCCTGGGCAACAGGAACGAAACTCTGTCTCAAAAAAAAAAAAGGAATGCTTTTATGTCCTTTGCAGGGACATAGATGAAGCTGGAAACCATCATCATCAGCAAAATAACACAGGAACAGAAAACCAAACACCACATGCTCTCCTTCATAAGTGGAAGTTTAACACTTATAACAAATGGATGCAGGGAGGGGAACATCACAAACCAGGGCTGGCTGGGGGGTGGGGAGCAAGGGGAGGGAGAGCACTGGGACAAATACCTAATGCATTTGAGGCTTAAAACCTAGATGACGAGTTGATAGGTGCAGCAAACCACCATGGCACATGTATACTTAGGTAACAAACCTGCATGTAAGGCACATGTATCCAGATCTTAAAGAAGAATAAAATAAGAAAAAATAAATACTCCAAGTTTTTCAACTTCATGAGTATTGTTTTGGCCATTCTGGTTATGCTGTATTTTCATACAAAATCTTTATGACAGTTTTCAATTTATATAGAAAGTTCTGCTGAAATTTTGATTGAAATTGTATTGAATGTATAGATAACATTAGGGAAGAATTAATATCTTTATATTATTGAGTCTTCTGACCCATGAACATTGTACAATTCTCCATGTGTTTAAGTTTTCTTAAGCTTTCCCAGCAATATTTTGTGGTTTTTGGAACAGAGTTCTTGTACATTTTTTGGTATATTTATTTCTAGGCATTTTACCTCTTTATGCTATTGTTAATGAAATTGATCTTTAATTCCTTTAAATTATATTGTATTAATATAATTATATTATTCAACACAAAAAATAAATGAGCTGTCTAGAATTTTTTGTTATTGATTAAATTTAATTCCATTGTCTTTATACCCTGTTTGATATCAAGCTTCTGAAATTATTACGGTTTTATGTCATAGTATATTTACTTTGGTGAATGTTTTACTTGCATTTGAAATGCATATATATTATGAAGTTGTTGGGTTTACATGTGTTGAGTAGGTTGGTATGTACAATGGAATGAATGTTTGTGTCTACCCAAAATTAGTATATTGAAATCTGAATCCCCAATATGATGGTAATGAGAGAGGAGGCTTTTGGGAGGTAATTAGGTCATGAGGATGAGCCCTCCTAAATAGATTAATGCCCTTATAAAAAGAGACCTGAGAAAGCTCTCTTTCTACCATGTGAGGATACAAGAAGTTAGGAGTCTGCATCCTAGAAGAGGGCTCTCACCAGAACTCAGTCATGCTCTGATCTCAAGCTTCCATACTCTGATTTCAGGTTTTTAGCCTCCAGAATTGTGAGAAAAAAATTTCTGTTGCTTTTAAGCCACACTATCGATGATACTTTTGTCTAACAGTTTGTACTAAGGCAATAGTGCTGTTTAAATGTTCTATATGCTTATTTTACCCATTTGTTTTATAAATTAGTGAAAAAGGAGTGATAAACATTTATAAAAATTCTATTATTATTGCAAATTTGCCTTATTCTTTCTTTAGTTCTGGCAATTTTTGCTTCCTGATTTAAAACTTTTTTTTTCAGAGACAGTGTCTTGCTCTGTCATCTAGGCTGAAGTACAATGACACAGTCACAGTACACTTTCACCTTGAACACCTGGGCTCAAGTGATCTTCCCACCTTGGCCTTCCAGAGGGATTACAGGTATGTAAAACTCTTTTTAAACTAATGTTTATGTTGTTACATTTCTTTGATGAACTGACCCTTTGTCATATAAATTTCATTTTACGTATGATAATATTCTTTGTTTGTAGTCTACTTTGTCTGATATTAATATAGTTATAATAGCTTTTTTATGATTAATAAATGCATGATAACACTTTTTCCATTCAACTTTGTGTTTTAAAATTTTAAGTGTTTCTCCTGTAAGAAGCATATACTTGGATATTTCTTAAAATTTATACTGATTTCTCTATCTCTTAATAGGAATGTTTGTCCATTTACATTTAATGTAGTTGTTGGCACTTTTGAGTTTGTCTGCCATTTTCCTACTTGATTTTATTTATTACAGATAGATAGATAGATAGATAGATAGATATAAGATTATCAAACATAATCATGACCCAGGAAGCAGCTGTATCTCATTTCCAAAGAAAAAATTTACCATGCTGAATATATATATGTAACTAATATATATATATATACACACACAAACACACACACACATGTGCATATACATGTATATATGAGTCTTCCTTTCTTATATTCATTTGGAACAATTAAATATTTTCACATATTTCATATTCCCTTTGATAACATTATAATTCATTGCTGTATTTTGTGTTATTGTGTAAAACAATAGGCTAGAATATATATAATTGTTTTAGTCATTTGAACTTTTTCTCTCTATGAGATCAGGATAAAAGTTTTTGATTATCTAATATGAATATTTTTTGTGTTCTAAACTCAAATTATGGAGATATTCAATGACAAGGTATTTTCAGAGTGACTATGAGAGAAGGGTAGTTCTCATAATGGAAGAAAGGAAGATTGGAATAAAAAATCTGAGATAGACTGAGTCTCATTTATATTATTTGAACTCAGGAGTAAATATATAAATATTTTCTTTAAATGTATTTTAGACAGGTGGTACAGCACAATGAGACTTGGTTTAAAAATAGTAGTGCATGCCTGAAGCTATTATAGTTTTGAAAGAAAACTACCTCACATGAATGAAAAAATATATTTGACTATAAGCCACTCAAGGATTTACATTTATATTCTATCAAGATAAAATGTAACTCACTGTTTTCTTTTCATTCATTCATTCATTCATTCAATAATTAGCTAAGTTTGCAATGGATGTCACCATGACCACTGGGAAGTGTTGAGTTGATTCCTAAGGATAAGGCCAGGAATAGCTAATGTTTCTTTTTTGTTCCTTCAAAGCAAAAGGAGGCCTGGCCTAAATTAAACTGAAAGTGCTTTTTGCAAAGCATACCAAGCTTTATGGGACTTCAAGCTCAGCATTTTAGGCACAGTATTTCAAACTAAATCACAGGAAAAAAAAAATCACCCCTATATTACTTCTTTTAAACAGTTTAGCATGGTGCATTTTTTTCTTTGGAAATGGGATACAGCTGCTTCCTGGGTCATGATTATGTTTGATAATCTCTTTTGGTAAACTGAGGCCTTCCTGAAGTATATCACTATTAAAATGTGCAAAATATAAGTCTTACTACACTAAACACTTATTCAGCTGTATGAAAAATAAGAATAAATTTGCAAGGAAAAGGAATAAAATTCCATCTTTCTAATGCATATTCTTATGAGTTTTGTAAATTCAGCATCTTGTTTTTAAACCATTAAGAGAAATTGAAATCAGATTCGTATTTTTAAGTGAAAGAACACTCTTTACTAAATAATACAGTGTAAGAAGAAAGGGTTCTATGAACTTCTTCAAATACTTAAATACAAATATATTTTACAACCACACTTTTCCAAAACATTTCCTAATTTATCAGAAACTAAAAATCTCTTTAACTTATCCTTTATCTTACAAATATTTTTACCATGATACAGATTACCTTATTGTTTCCTTATATATTTTTATTCTTTCTTTTTTAGGAGATTGCTTTATTGAGATTTTTCTTTTTCTCTTATTGCAAGACTAATAGATACTAATTAGAAAGAAAAAGTTGTAGAGGAAACATAAAAGTACATATTTTAAGGTATCACTTCCTAAAATAGCCTCCGTTACTATCTTGGGAGATTTTATTTCAGATTTTTTTATGTATGTATTTAAATACCAAACTTACACATGTATGCACATATAAACCCACATATCTAAACATATATATGTGTATATATAATTTTCCAAGTATATGTTGTTTTATGTGCTACTTTTTCTCTTAAATAGGCTTTAGAAATGTTACATATATATAAATACAGATTTAATTGGTTTTTTATACCCATTTCATTGAAACTGTTCTATGATAAGTTTCCCCACTAACTTCCTTTTTAATGTACAATCTTCATTCTTCATCTTACTTGACCTTTACTTGACACTGTGGATCCTTCTTTTTTTTTCGTGAACCACTGTCTTCATGTGGCCTGCAGAGCTGCTCTTGGTCTTTTTGACTAGCTTCTCCTCAATTCCACTGTCTTTAAACGTCAGAATATTATTGGGCTTAGTCTTTACACCACTTTCCCTCTATTTCCACAAGCATTTTCTTAATACATAGTCTGATACCTTTAAATATCATTTGCATTATGGCATCTCCCAAATATGTATTTCCTCTCTGCTACCTTTTCTGAATTCCTTACTGCTGCTTGCATCTGACTAACATCTTCATTTGGAGGTTTCATAGGCATCTGAAACTTAATTAAAAACCTCAAAGTTCAAGTTCAAACCTGATTTTCTGATATCTGACAAAACTACTCCTCTTCCTACATCAGTAAATGACAACTCCATCTTTTCAGTTACTCAAGAAAAAACCTTGAAATCATTTTTAACTAGTTTACTAATATCCCACATCTGATCTGATTTTTTAAAACATTCTCTTGACATAAATAAACCCCAAATCTTACTGTTTACCACCTCCAGCACCCAGGTCCAAGCCCTCATTATGCCTTATTTAGATCATTAAAGAAACTTTGCTATTGGTCTCCTTCCTTCTACACTTAGGTAATTCTAGCCTTTTCTAAATGCAGCAACCAGAGTGATGTTATTACAGTGTAGACAGATCACATTTCTTCTCTCCTCCATCCTTTCCGAAGCCCATCACAGTACCTCCTTTCCTCCTTGACCTGGTCTCCTACTGCTCACTTTTTTGCACATTCCCCACAGCCCATGCAGGCTCCTTTCTGTTCCTCAGGGGCACTGGAATTTGTCATTCCTTCTGTGTTAGGTGCTATTCCTCCACATACATGGGTGGCTTATTCTCTCACCTACATTAGGTCTTGTTGCAAATTCCACCCTCTGAGAGGGTCCTTTCTCAGCCACATTATTTAAAATCCTACCGTCCCATTTAACTACTTAATTTTTGTCCCTAGTGCTAATATAATATGCTATGTACATTACTTAATATTGTGTTTTGTCTATCTCTGTAGCTAGATTGTAACCTCTAGGAAGGCGGAGCTTTTTCTGTTTTATTCATTTCTGTGTGTCCAGAATATAGAATAGTACCTAGAATATTATGAGCACTTAAGTATTTGTCAAGTGAATACACAAATTAAATGAAGTCACATTATTATTTATAACTACTAATAATGTTTTATTACATGGATGAACTGTTACTATTTTGAACCAATTCTCCATTGATGCATATTTAGGTTATTTCTCACCTAACCTCTGTATTATTACTAACACACTTTAATAATATTTCGTGACATCTAAGTATTCTTTTAAGGTAAGTTTCTGGTAGTAAAATTGCCACATTAAAGGATTGTCATCACTTTAACATTTTAATATGTGGCCAATGGCCAGTAATCCTCCAGAAAAGATATGAAGTCACACAGCTGAACAGTGTATTTGAGTGCCTCTAGTCCAATGTATTGACTATAGTGAGTATAATTATTCTCTATAATGCTTCCCAATGTGATATCAAATACTTGCTGTCTCAGCATTGTTTTGTGTTCATACAATACTGCTTTAAAGTCTAGATTGTGCCATCTCTCTCAGACAGTAAGCATATGGACAGCTTTGTTAACAGCAGTGTAACACCTGCCTTGACTGCACAGGGCAGTTTCTAGAAATTCTTCAAGAGTAATTGACTTTCCCCATTCACATGCAGTTTCTTCCCTTTCACCAGAATCTGATTGTACTCTGTTGTTTGGTCACCATTTCCTACTGAGATTTAGTAACATGACTGATAACTAGTTTTTGCAGAAAACAATAAGCAAAACTGACCTGCTGTAGACTGAATATTTATGTCTCCTCACAATTCATATGTTGAAGCTTAATTGCTACTGTGATGGCAGTAGATGGTGGTGCCTTTGAAAGGTAATTAGGTCATGAGGGCTTATCATTTATCTTTGATTAAGTGCCCTTACACAAGAGACCCAGGAGAGGTCTGTTACTTTTTTCATCATGTGAGAGCTCAGCTTAGATGCCACCTGTGAACCAGAATGCAGGCCCTTACCAGGCACTACTGGAGCCTGGATCTTGGACTTGCCAGCATCCAATACTATAGGAAATTCTGTTATTTATAAACCATCCCATCTATGGCATCTTTATTATAGCAACCTGAATAGATAGAGACACTACCATAGCTAATATGATCATTTTTACTACAAAAAGTCATTTGGAGCTCCTGTCTGTCATTAGACCTTTAGTTAATGTTCATATAGTACAGGTTCTGCCATTCCTTTAGGGAGAAGTAAGACAGTCAGGAGTGTGTTGCTGTTCAGTGAGTCTACCAAGTCTTTTTAGCTAAAGCCTATTTGCTTTGGCTCTGATTCTGACAGGTCTCCTTCCTGTCCTCTTGTTAGATTTTTCTGGCAACATTCATAAAATAGGGAGCCTGTCTCTTGGTGAATATTGAATTCCCTGTGTGATAACTTGTGATTTTAATGAAGTTTTGTTAATCTCTAAAACATGTGCTCCTTTGTGTCTAGTCCCTTTAATCTTCCTGAGGCTTTTTTTTTCTTAGTTAGATGTTACTATTTTCTCTATCTGTGTAGTTCAGAATTGAAAGGGTGACCTAAGTATACATTTAAAATTACATTTTAAGAAATAAGCTTCTTCCAATGACTTTAGAAATAGACGTTGGTTACTCTGGTTAAAAGTTGTAATTAATACGTTTGTTGAGACTAAACAGGGAGTAATAGTGACAGAGAAAAATGACTCTGTGCGTGCTTTTGCTCTTTATGGAAAATGTAGCTCTTTCTTAAAGCCACATTTCTCCAAACTTTTTTTCTCTGAATATCTTTCCATTCTTAGAAATTGCTGAAGATCTCAAACAGCATAATTTTGTGTATTAGAGCTACCATTATTTGCCATATTAATGATTATGACAGAAAATGTTTAAATACTGGCTCGTTGATTTATTTAGAGATAGAAGTGGTTAGCAAATCTAATGTTAATAGAAAACATGTTTTTATAAAAATAATGGTTTTTAAAAAGTTGTTAGTGAGAAGAGTAGCATTGCTGTATATTTTTGTAAATGTCTTTAATATGAATTGGTAGAGAACAGGTAGATTTTCAACCTGCTTGTGCATTCAGTCTATGGCAGTATCATGCCTACAGCTTCTGGAAAACTCCGATGCACATTTATGACAGGATGAGAATTAAAAAATGACATTTTAACATTATAAAAATAGTTTTGACCTCACAGACCTTCTGAGAGTTTTCCTAGGACCCCCAGACCATATGATGTTCTTTAAAAAGGCTCAACATGTTGCGAATATGAAAGAGCGTGATAAAGGACAAAACTTGGAAAGCGGATTTTGTCAGTCTTGATTTAACGTATCTACATCTGAAAAGAAGCTATGAAGTGTGTTAAATTTTTAGTAACATTTGCTCACTTTTGTTGGGCTTACATCCTTAGTTTACTGATAGTTGCTTTAACCTACTTTATGAAAGGGTTTTTTATTTTTTATTTTTTATTTTTTTAAATTTCTGTGCAACCTGCCTAGGTAGCAGAGGCTTTATCTGACCAGAAAAATTTTCTGTGCTTTGTATTTACTTTATTATGTTCCCTATTATTTAAAACAAACAAACAAGAACAAAACTTCCTCACTTATGCAAGAGCTAATGTTTTTATAATGAAATTATCCTCTAGGTTTGTTTTTAATATAACATCAGTTTTATTAAATAGGCAACTAGGAATTGTTTCTTAGATACCTGTTCTATATTAGTAAGCCCCCACATTGCCTCTGACAACTCTTCATTTTGCCTTCCTTAAATTGGTCCCTGAATTTAGAAAATAATGAAAACATTTTCAGGGCATGTTTTGCACCTAAACCTGTATTTGAGATTTCCCAGAGGCCCCATGAGAAATCACAAAGATATGTTCTTTTACCTTATAGAAAGGAAGATACGAGTCAAGTTTATCTTTATGTAATATGATATTATCACAATAGTTACATGGGAAAAGTTCTCAGTTCAGGAGAGATGCAGCATTTTCTGGATAGTGTGTATATTATCTAGGTAAAATTTTATTAATATAAATATTCAGAGATATGGAAAATCCTGGAGTTGAAACGGGAGAGTTTCCTGGCCCCGTTGCAGAATGTGAAACAGGAGTGTGGCTCTCTGTTCAGCTCAAACCCCTTATGGGAGGAGGAGCATGCAGAAAGACAGGTGTGGGAACCCAGGCAAGTGCTTTTGGGTTCTGGCCCCTTGGCAGCATCTAGGGGTGAGTGTCTGTGATTCCCAAAGCCCGGGTAGGCATGTGTTATCATGTACTCTTTCTTTTGGCCTTGCCATCCGTGGACAGCTTAAGTGTTAACCAGCTTAGTGGACCCTCTGCCTTGTTGCGAGGGCAGAGGGCCAGTGTGACAGCTTTCTGCATTCTGATCTCTTGTCCAGCATCCTGGAAAAATTGAGTCACACACACGAACTTGAAAGATGATGAATGCAGTGGTGGAGGTATTTCTCAGCAGGATGGATGGGGAGCGGGACAGGAGATGGAATAGGAAGATGATCTTCCTCTGGAGTTTGGCATTCCAGTGGGTGATTCTCTTACTGTCCCCAGCCGAACTCCTCCCGATGTTCCTTCTTTTCTCTCCTCTGCCATGCCATTCTGCCTGGGGTTTGGGGTTTATATGGGTACAGGTTAGCAGGTGTGGAGGGCCAAAGGCAACTTTTTAGGCATGAAAACAGGAATGCTTGTTCTCACATAGGGCTGTGGGTATCTAGGCTTGAGGTTGGTACCTTTGCTGGGGAACCACCCTCTTCTACCCAGTATTTCCCTGTCTCCTATCTGTATCAGAATTTGTCAATGTCTTCCCTATCTAATGTGCTTTATCCCTAGGAGGAAAACTACTCAAAACTCTTATAAATTCATTATGTATTATACCCCAATAGAGAATATTACTGTTTTATTTGGATAGCTTTTATTATGATGACAATATTTCTGATTGTGGTGACAAATTAGTAACAGCCATTAAGTCTCTTCCATCTATATAAGATTTTGTTTTATTCTGATGCTTGCCTGAAGTCTCTGCCATAAGCTACAAGCCAACAAAGAAATTCTCTGAGTTTTTAAATGATTGGCACTTCAAAGACTAGACTCAGGTACAGGCTTCAGAGCTAACATCACACAGACAACTTTCAAACCGTGTTAGTGGACTGCTTCATGAAAGCAGACTACTAATCCAAGAACCAGCAGAACAAAAAATTAATTTCCTGAGATTTAAAAAAAAGAAGAAAATTTTATCATAATTTGGCATGCTGTTGCTGATGTTTTAAGTTTCCATTTTATGAATATATGTCTCTTATTCTTTCTTCATATAACTTAGTAAAATTGGCTTTTTTTTAAACTGAAGTAAACCATATTAAGATACTATTATTTGATTCTTAATAACCACCTACATGAGTTATCTAGAGTTGCCATAACAAATTGCCACAAACTTGGTGACTCAAACAACAGAAACTTATTCTCTTAAGGTTCTGGAGGCCACAAGTCCAAAATTCAAGGTGTCATCACAGTTTGTTCTTTCTGAAGACTCTGCAAGGGGATTTGTCCCTTGCCTCTCTCCTCGCTTCTGATGGTGGTTGCCAGTCTTGGAGCTCCTTGACTTGTGGACATACAACTTGAATCTCTTTCTCTGTCTTTACATGGCTTATCCCGATGTGTCTGTGTCTCAGATCTTTCTTTTCTTCTTCTTATAAGAGCACCAGTCATTGGATACAGGATCCCCCTTAAAGCCAGGATGATCTTATCTCAAAATTCCTAATTACAGCACCAAAGGGCCTATTTCCAAATAAGGTCTCATTCATAAGTGTTAGAATTCGAACACAGCATTTTGGGGGACACCGTTCAACCCACTACCACCCCATATCCATAATTCAGAAACTTAGTAAGTCTCCCAACTTTTCATAGACGTATTTACATAGGGACAAATAGAATCTGTCCTCTAATGTTTTGCCTGAAGTGTTATAGTTGAAAATAATGCTTTTTAAAAATCAGGCATGACAAGTCTTTAAGAAAAAAAAAAAGGCTTTTACTTAGGAGGCAGTGCCTCCAAAGTTCTCCCAAGGAAACTGGCCAAGTGATACCTGGCATACAGGGGACCAGGCTTACCCTTAAGAATAGTAAGAAAAATATTTGGCAGGCAAAAAAACATTACAAATTTGGGGGGACTTCCAGAAGATGGTAATTCATTCCAGTATACAAGTACTGCTTGTGAAATCTGATGGGGAGAGATTCTTAGGCTTAGCTTCCTGCCCTTGGGATAGAAAAATAGAGGATTTTAAAAAGTACAATCTGAGATTCCTTATGAAATATCCAGGCAAAGGTTAATTTATGGACTTTGTAGCTGTTCAATACTGTATGAGTCAGGAATTGCAAAGCAAACTCAAGGAGCTTGTATGGTAAATTAATACTCTTCCTGCACCTATGTAAATAATCAGGTCCAATATAATAGTCCTTTTATAATCAAGAATAACTTTTGAGATTATGATCACAGGGGAATAGACTGTAAGAAAAAAATGTGAAAGATTTTGAACAGGCAAAGAAGATTATTTGGTGTCCTGTATACCTCTTTTGGGTTATCTGTGCCTTCCATTGTCTTTGAGCTGTTTTCTTACTTTAATTCGTACAGAATTGGTAACAAAAGAAAAGATTCTTATTCATAAAAACATAAATGAATTTATCTAGTGCACCTCCAAGAAATCAGTTTTGTATCTATTTACAAAGTCATTTCAGCATTCCTGACTGTTCATATTGTACTCATTTAGTTTTCTTTTCAGCATGCTCTAATATTGTCCTGGTTTCTTCATTTATTAATAATAGTTATTAATGATTCTTTATTAGTAAACAATAATTAATTTAAATTATAAATAAATAAAATATGTCTTGTGTTAAAAAAGAATAAGATATAAAATTTGTATCTGTTAGATCTATTTACCATTGAGAAAAAATAAAATCTTGAGAAACTTTGGGATAATGTGAGAAAATTGCATATGTTGATCTTTTTTATTGTTTATATCTTCCTCTAGAATGGAAGCCTCATAAGGGTAATGACTTGGTTTTATTCAATACTATTATCTACACAAATTATAATAGTGCCTGGCACATACGAGATACTAAATATTTATCGGAAAAAAAAATGAATGAACACATTCTCAGAAAGTAGATTATAATTTTTTTACATAATTTTGTTTTGGTTAGCATTTTAACTAATATCCATGGAAGGAATTAAAAGATTAATACCTTGATAAAATTAGCAACTTGAATAATCACTTATTACAGCTTAAGCCAAGAATATCATTTATGCATGTGTGCACTGTAAAATATATGTTAAAAATTATTTATACTAATATTTTTACAAAATACTAATTCAATAAAATCCAAAAGTTTTTACATAAAAAAACTACCTGTTTTGAGCACTATCCAGTCTAAAATAAAATAGTAAAATAGTATATAGTAGTTTATTCATTTTCTTCTATATGCCTTATTTCCTTTTTCAATGCCTGTCTCTCTCTTTCTCCTCTGTCCTTCTGTCTCTTTGACACACAATGCCATCAGGCTGTTTGATCTTCAGAGTTCACTTGTGGAAACATCCCTGCTTCCTCCCTGTGGGAGAACTAATGGTACCAGAGATCTCTAGGAATTCTTGTCATAGGTGGTATTATGGTACACATGGTTCGGTGACTATCAACTGCAATGTCCTTGAATTCCACATGCATCTTTTCTAAAACTAATCTGCCTTGAGAATATGCCTGATGTCATGTGAAGATTATTCTTCTTTCCTATCTTCCTTATCCCAATCATCATAATCACACTTTTTCAATAAGTATAGCTCTTATTTATATCAAATCTTAACTATAATATATTGTTTTAATATGTAAAATCTCGCTACACTAAATAAGGAAACATTAATTTTAGCTTCATTAAGAGATACATTTACAAATAAATTTCATGTTCTGGTGATGAATAATTATTGATAATTTAAAATATGATGACCATTTGCATATCAATAATCATAATAAAAGTTAAATTCAGAAGAAAAGTTTTAAGCTTTAAGAATTCATCATAACAGGAAATTTTTAAAATTTCGATTTCATTATATATATATATATGAATACATATATTGTAGTCACAGCAAAGGGTGAAAGAAAGGATGGTTAATATAAAGACTTTCAAATACAAAAATATTTTACTTTAGGATGAATTTGAGTGGGGAGAAGGAGAAAGGAAAAGGTATTTCAAGGAAAAAATGAACTGAAGTGAAATTCCTCAATATTATAGAAGAGCTTGTCATGAATATTTTGATAGATGATGACTGTCAAATAGCTATTATATTTACATTACAATTTAAATTGTACAAATTGAAAGAGGAGGATATTCTAAAAAATGTACACCTGAATGTGTCTAAAGCATTACATTTGTCTTTTGAAAAATTCTTTTAGAGGCACACTAGCAATAAATATTGATTACTGATTTATGCTATTTTAAATCTCTAGGTACTCATGAAAGTAATGACTAATAATGAGTAATGAATCTGTGCTACTGTATTAGCTAGGGCTGAGGAAACCTCAGGTCTTAGTACATTAAAAAAGCCCAGAAAATCTTCACAAATTATTCTAATGATGGAATTTTAAATGATACGTCTATGGGAACAGACGTTTTTACTTGTAAAAGACTTCATATCATACTATGAGCCTTGTAGCATTTGCATGTAGCACAGTACAGAGCATTGATTAAGACTGTGGCATACCAAATTATTTTCACCAAATTGCTTAAATTTCCAAATCCCGATCTCCATTGTTTAAAATGGGCCTCTGCTGTCAAATAGTCCGATCCCTTAGAATTCTTAATTACATATCAAGTGCTAAGTCCAATGTCTGAAACATGAAAACCTATTAAATAATAATTGTTTAGTTTTATAATTACCTATAAAAATACTGATTTAATTTTTCTTAAAAAACTAATAGGCTTGATGCAGTGGCTCATGGCTGTAATCCCAGTACTTTGGGAGGCCAAGGTGGGTTGATCACGAGGTCACAAGATCAAGACCATCCTGGATGACATGGTGAAACCCTGTCTGTACTAAAAATACAAAAAATTAGTCAGGTGTGGTGGCGTGTGCCTGTAGTCCCAGCTACTTGGGAGGCTGAGGCAGGAAAATCACTTGAAGCTGGAAGGTGGAGGTTGCAGTAAGCAGAGATCATCGTGCCACTGCACTCTAGTCTGGGCAACAAGAGCAAAACTCTGTCTCAGAAAAAAAAAAAAAAACCAACAAACAAACAAATGAAAAAATCCTGACTAACGTATCAGTAATACATATATTGTCTATAATATATGTATGTCTATAATACATACATATATTATGACTCTTTAACTCATTCAGTGTCACTGAGGATCTTTCAAATTTTTAGTCACAGAAAATCATTAATGTCAATATAATACAAACTAATACATCTGTGAATCATGCATTAGGAAACAAAAATAATATTTACTCCTATTATCATATAAAAATAACCAAGAAAAAGCTTAAGAGTAAAAGCTGCCTATTATTTAAGTAACAATGTGGCCTTCATTTTATTGCACTGCACTGTATTAACTTCTTTCAGCCTAAAAACAAATTTTAAATGACAGAAAGAAAATACAATACATTTTCTTTGACTATTTCATTATCAAGATTAAGGAATACATAGAAGAGAGGCTCAAATCTGGGTATAACATTAAATTTAGAAGTCTGCGTTGTTCATTATTACACCACTTAGAACTTAATTAAATTTGTAACTACATAGACTCACAAACTTACATATATTCAGGTGTTTCACAGATGTGTAAATGTTTCGATTTGGAAGACTAACTCTATCTTATTGGCATGTCTCTGATAATTTAACACCTATATATAATGAGAGTTAAATAAAAATTTTCAAAAGGCTTGCCAAACATTCAGTCAAATCTTGCATCTCCCTGTGTCTGCAAAGAGCATTAATCTCTACTCTTCTTGTCCTTTGACTATTGCTGTAATCAATCAGTTTGGTTTTAAACTTATTTGCTGTTGGTTTTGTAGATCTGTGTACTGATGTTTAATGAAAGATATAACACTTCTGTGGAGCTTATTTGCATATTCTCATGTGTCTCCTGTATCTGGGTAGAATGTCCTTCAGAGTAGTCTTACTTCACTCATAGAGTTAGAGTCCAGCTAGCACCATTGCAGGGTTTTCAGTTATTAATCATACTAATATTACACCATTTATTGGCTCTTATTTTAAGCTAGGATAAGAAGTCAAATATAATCACAAAAATAAATAGTCTAATTAGTCTGCATTCCAAATGCTGAAGAAATATGATAAGGCAGTACCTGCAGAAAAGAAAAGCCAAGCAGCTTGAATTTTGTCTTTTTCTCATAAAATTGTGGTCGTTTTTCAGTTCTTATCTTACTCTACCAATTAGTGGCATTAAACACACTCATTCATTCCTTTCTCGTTTAAACACATTCTTTACTTGCCCTCTGGAATACCCCTGGCTTGATTCTTTTTTTTTTTAAACTCACTGGCCTCCACGTCTGTTCTCCTTCCCTAGTTTATGTTGCTGTTGCCCAACTGCTAAACCCTGGTGTGCTCAGGAGTCAGTCTTAAGCCTCTGCTTGGTCTGCACACAATTCCAAATAATTTTTTCTTATCCTATAACTGTTAATACATCTACATGCTGGTAACTTTCACATAAAAATCCTTAATCTCAACCTCTTCCCTGAACTCTAGAGTTGAATACCCAGTCATTTCAACACTTCTCCATGGATATCTATAAAAATCTGATTTTTGCCTTACTAATTCCAAATGTTAAAATTGCTAATTCCAATACTGAACTTGTATTACTCTCTCCCTCCAAAATAGCCTATCTGAGGGTGCCACAGTCTTAGAAAAAGTATACTCTGTTTATTCAGGGAAACACCATAGAGCCGTTCTGATGCCTTTCTTCTTCTCACATTCTTTAGCCAGTCTTTCAGCAACATTCAGAATATATTCAGGATCGAGCAATTTCCTTCACCTCTACTATTGTCTCCTGAGTTCAAGCCACCATTTTCTCCTTTTTGGACTATTGCATTTGCCTCCTAACATGTCTTCCTGCCTGTAACCTTGCCTCCTTACAGTCTGTTTTCTCACTTTATCGAGAATGTCACACCTGGATGGGGGCGGTGGCTCACTCTGTAATCCTAGCACTTTGGGAGGCCGAGGCAGGCAGATCATTTGATGGCAGGAGATCGAGACCAGCCTGATCAACATGGTGAAACCCCATTTCTACTAAAAATAAAAAAATCAACTAGGCGTAGTGGCAGATGCCTGTAATCCTAGCTAGTTGGGAGGCTGAGGCAAAAGAATCACTTGAACGTGGGAGGCAGAGGTTGCAGTAAGCCGAGATTGCACCACTGCACTCCAGCCTGGGTTACAGAGTGAGACTCCATATAAAAAAAAAAAAAAAAAAAAAAAAGAATGTCACCACTTTCCCTAAAACTCTTGAAAAGAGGAAAGTTTGAAGTCTTTATCAAGTTCTATTAAAACCTACAGTCCTTACCTGTGTATCTGCTGCAAGGTCTGTGTCCTCTTCGTGTCCCTATTTTTCATAACTCTGCTAACTCATTCTACTGCAGCCACACTGGTGTTCTGGATTTTCTTATAACACATCAGGTGTTCTTTCACCTCAGGACCTTTGCATAGCCTATTCCTGATGCCTGAAAACTTTTCCTCCAGACAACTGCATGAAGGCTTCTGTTGGTTTTTTGAGTTACTACGTAAATGCCTTTAAAAAAAATACTTTTCTTACCACCTTTCTTAAAATAGCACATTCTCTTACTATCATCCTCTACCACTTACTCACTCTTATTCTTACTCTCCTTCCTAGCACTTATTCCCACATGGCAGGTTATAGACATGCCTGTTTATTTGTTTATTGCCTTTCTTCTCCTTTGAAACAGTAAACTCCTTGTCATTGGAAATCTTTTTTTTTTAATTTTATTTTTTATTGCATTTTAGGTTTTGGGGTACATGTGAAGAACATGCAATATTGTTGCATAGGTACACACGAGGCCGTGTGATTTGTTGCCTTCCTCCCCTTCACCTATATCTGGCATTTCTCCCCATGCTATCTCTCCCCCCCAACTCCCCACCCCCCACTGTCCCTCCCCTATTTCCCCCCAACAGACCCCAGTGTGTAGTGTTCCCCTCCCTGTGTCCATGTGTTCTCATTGTTCAACACCTGCCTATGAATGAGAACATGCGGTGTTTGATTTTATGTTCTTGTGTCAGTTTGCTGAGAATGATGTTTTCCAGGTTCATCCATGTCCCTACAAAGGACACGAACCCATCGTTTTTGATGGCTACATAATATTCCATGGTGTATATATGCCACATTTTCCCTGTCCAGTCTATCATCAATGGGGATTTGGGTTTGTTCCAGGTCTTTGCTATTGTAAACAGTGCTGCAATAACATTCGTGTGCATGTGTCCTTATAGTAGAACGATTTATAATCCTTTGGATATATACCCTGTAATGGGATTGCTGGATCAAATGGAATTTCTATTTCTAGGTCCTTGAGGAATTGCCA
>CAUYQU010065148.1:0-17887 GCA_963574635.1 Cheracebus regulus | reverse complement strand
GGGGGGAGATAGCATGGGGAGAAATGCCAGATATAGGTGAAGGGGAGGAAGGCAACAAATCACACTGCCACGTGTGTACCTATGCAACAATATTGTATGTTCTTCACATGTACCCCAAAACCTAAAATGCAATTAAAAAAAATTTTTTAGTTTAAAATTGAAGAAAATTTGCATATTTATACATTATATAAAGTGAAACATGGGAAGGCAAAATTATTATTTTTAAATTAAATTTTAGCTATGTTTATCCCTGTATTAATACATTAAATAAATTTTGAGTACCTTCTATGTGACTGTTCTATTATGTGAGGACAGCGTGATGGACAAAATATATATGCTGTCTTCCCTTTTAGAGCTTATACACTAGTGCAGAAATGAGTGTTGAACATTTTGAGAGAATATTAAAATATGTAACTGAAAGTGTAATAATAATCAGAAAGAAGAGGGATACGACAAAATGCCCTGAGCTGACCTATGAGAAAACTTATTTGAGGAAGTTTAATTTTGTTGTCTTAAAAGATGAAAATAAATTAAGCTTGGGAGTATGTGATCTGAGTGAGATAGTGACTTTAGTAGTGGGAGCAAGAGAAAAGAGATGTCCCAGAAAATGTAGCACAGACAGGTCAATATCACTGAGATGTGAATGAGCATGTCACATCAGGAACTGAGAAAAAACATCATCATTAATTATCAGAGAAATGCAAAATCAAAACCACGAGATACCATCTCATATCAGTCAGATGGCTACTGTTAAAAAGTTAAAAAGTAACTGATACTGGTGAGGTTGTGGAGAAAACGAAACACCTATGCACACTGTTGGTGGGAATGTAAATTAGTTCAGCCACCATGGACAGCAGTTTGCTGATCTCTCAAATAACTTAGTACAGAGCTACCATTCCACCTAGGAATTTTATTACTAGGTATATATCCAAAGGAGAAAGAAGTCACTCTACCAAAAAGTGTAGAATCAACAAAACGTAATTTTGTTCTTTTTTATGGTTATGTAGTATTCCATGGGGTATGTGTACCACATTTTTTATCCAATCCACTGTTGACAGGCACCTAGGTTGATTCCATGACTTACTATTATGAATAACATCAGTGTTATTCCTTCCTATTATGAATGACATCAGTGTATTTCATGACTTCCTATTATGAATGACATCAGTGTTATTCATAATAGGAATAATAACTGATGTTATTCATAATAGGAAGTCATGGAATCAACCTAGGTGCCTGTCAACAGTGGATTGGATAAAAAATATGGTACACACACACCATGGAATACTACATAACCATTAAAAAGAACACAATTATGTTCTTTGCAGTAACATGGATGCACCCGGAGGCCATTAACCTAGGCAAATTACTGCAGAAACAGAATACCAAATATTGCATGTTGTCATTTATCCGTGGGAACCAAACCTTGAGCACACATGGACATAAAGATGGGAACAATAGACACTGGGGGAATTGCTAGATGTGGGAGGAGTGGAGAAGGGAATGGACTGAAAAACTGCCTATTTGGTACTATGCTTGCTACCTGGGTGATTGGATCATCTGTAATCCAAAGCTCAGCATCATGCAATATACTCATGTAACAAACCTACATATGTACCCCCTGAATCTAAGATAAAAATTGAAAATAAAAAACTGGGAGAGAAAATTGGAAAACATTTAGGGCAGATAATGAAGCCTATAATATTGCCAGCCTTTACTCTTGAATGGCATTTACCCTGAGAAGGCTCAGTCATCAGTATCTGTGTAAAACCTCTCTCCGTCTCACTTGGTTAAAGTTTACATTTCTACTAGATAAAGTTTGGTTTTCCTTTTCAAAATTGCAAATAAACAAGGGAGTTATATTTTGGAACTTTCTGGAAACACTATTTATCCACAGAATTTAACAGCAATCCAGCTTGCCTGAATTTAGTTAACTTTCCTTCCAGCTGGTCCTTCTGTCCTTTCAACATGCATCAATTGGTCTTTGAGCATTCCCTTGCATTCTGGCCAATGACATTATGGACTTGTATTTTCACTGCCTTAGATCTACAACTAAATGTTTATTTTCAAAGATCCCTTGTTCCTTTTATTGAAAAACTGTATTTAGTAACTAAGATTTTGATGTTGGATATGGCATTGCTTCTAGGTCTTTTCAATGGGCATAGGTAGGGATTATATTTTGAAATTATGAATCATAGTTTTACATAAATTTTCAACAAAGATTTTTCTAATTTATTGGATTTTATAATTGATTATATTTGTTTTTGCTCATACTGATTTCCTATTTCTAACATCAACATATTTACTTATTTAATCTTAAATATATATGATATTTAGATTTTCATCTTCAAAATTATTTCAAAAATAAAACTACTGAGTAAACTTTACAATTTATTTTCTGTTCTTTCTGTACTAAGATATAATTTGCTAAAATTTACAGAAATTTGCTCACTTTTCAAGCTTATGATAGGCCTGCATATCCATTACTATGAGTTTAGTTATATGACACCAGTGCCTCCAAAATATGGTTCACATTTCACCTCTAGATCATCAAATCACAGCATAAGTAACAGATATGCCTTATAATCAGTGACCAATCATGTCACTTTTTTCAGTCTGCTGGTGATTGTTCACTTCACGGTATTCAGTTCATGCATGCAAATGAAAGCATGTAGTTATATTGCCTCCTTATCTCTCAGTGATACACTTATGTGAGATTTTGAAGAGTGGAAATTCAAAAGGTGGAATTGACCATTAGTGATAAAAGTACAATAAAGAAACAAAAGTGGCAATGCTGAAAGTGAAATTGAAATTCAACAGAAGTAGAAGAAATAGATAATTGGGGGATATTGACTTTGCCACCATTTGGGGGACCCTAAGGTATGATGGCAGTGGAACTTAGTGAAGGCAAACTTATCTATGTAAAATGAGAATACGGTTGTCAACTAGGTAAGTAGCCTGAAGGTATTATTTATGTCTTCTCTAGTCTTCCTCACTTTTTGTCTTCCTATTCTAGAATTTTTTTAGCTAAGAGCTAAGAAAGTTAAAATCTTCAAATATTATTTTAAATTCATCTTCTTGTCCTTTTGAGATTGGTCTTTTTGTTGTTGTTTCATTTATCTTGAAAGTGAACTAAGTACATGTACATTAGCTTTCTGAACATTATTGTTTGGATGATATATCTTTTTTTCCTCATATATCTCTGCTACATTTGTCTTCACAGGAAGTATGTATTTTCTCTAGACACAATATAGTTAGATATTTTTTCTTACATTTTATCATACAATATCTACTTTTTAATTGGCATGTTTATTTAACCGAATTATTAATTTAGTTGGGATATTTCTAACATCACTTTTGTTTTCTATTTTACACATTTGCTGTTTCTTTTCTGTTTATTGGTTATCTTTAGAAATTTAACTCTATCTCCATTTTTAAATTAGCTAAAACTGTAATTTGTGAGCATGCACATGTGTGTATTGCTGTTCTAAAGTTTATAATATATATTTTTAATGTGTCACATCTACTTTAATATTAAACCACTTTATGTATAAAAAAGTTCACATTTTTTTAATACATTTTGATACTTTTTCCTAATATATTTGACTTTTACACATGCTTTAAGCCCCAATACTATATACATATATATATATATACACACATACGTATGTATATATTTTGAACATCCACTGTTTTCTAAAAGCAGTAAAAGTGAAGAAACTGTTTTTATCTCTGCCAAATTATTTATTAATTATGGCACTCTCAATTCCTTTAAGAAATCATAGTTTGCTTCTGGTATAATTTATCTGTAATTTGAATAACGTCCTATGCCATTTACTATTGAAAATATCATTGTTCAACACTCGCCTATGAGTGAGAACATGCGGTGTTTGATTTTGTGTTCTTGTTGAACAATGAGAACACATGGACACGGGGAGGGGAGCACTATACACTGGGGTATGTTGGGGGGAAATGGGGGAGGGACAGTGGAGGGGTGGGGAGTTGGGGGGACATAGCATGGGGAGAAATGCCAGATATAGGTTAAGGGGAGGAAGGCAACAAATTACACTGCCACGTGTGTACCTATGTAACAATGTTGTATGTTCTTCACATGTACCCCAAAACCTAAAATGCAATAAAAAAAATTTAAAAAATTTAAAAAATTTAAAAAAATAAAATAAAAAAAAACAAGAAACACAAAATTCTAAAAAAAAAAAAAGAAAAAAGAAAAAGAAAATATCTGCTGGCAATGATTTCCTCATCTTTGTTTTTTCTTAAATATTTTTATTATAATTTAGTTTTTCAAAGATATTTGTGATAAATATAGAATCCTGGGTTATTTTTTCCTTTCTGTCATTTAAAGATATTTCTCAACTCTTGTACCTTACTTTCTCTTTTACTGCATGCTGACATTGCACATTATGTTTATAGAGTATGTAGATGTTCTGCCTTTTAGGAATTTGAAATTAGTTTTGGCAAAAAAGTTAAATTATTTACTTGATTACCTGAGGCTTGCTTTATTTTTTTTTATTAGGGTGAGTCTAATATATGCCAATGCTAGTTTATACTTAATTCTAAGATTGACATTCCCGGACACTCAAATGATCACTCACTGGTTATTAAGGTCTCTGGTTGAATGGAATTTGAACATCCATTCAACATACACAGGCCCCGTGTATGTTTCAAGAATTCTTCAATCTATAGTTTCCTAGTAGTTGGTGTTTACTCATTTATACAATTTCAACTAACACAAGTACATGTTAACATTTAGAAAAGAGTCAAGAGAGCATGTATGTAGATATCTAAAGATTTCTTTTATATTTTTGTTTTTTGCATAATTCACTTGTTTTCAGTACTCTGCCTCATAAATTTCAGCAGCTTTTTCCTCTGTCTTCTTAACCCAGAGTGATCTCCATTGCGTTCCCACTTTTTTTTCATGGTCCAAAATCTTTCTCCTGACCAAAAACCAGAAAAAATTACTAGAATTACCTAATTTGTTTTTCTTCTCTCAGGAACCACAGTTTCTCACTGCTTATTGTTTCAATGTCTAAAAACATTTGTATATACGTTGTCCATAGTTCTAACTTTTTAAGGCAGTTTGCCAAGTTCTGTGCCATTAACTCCTTGGTAGCCAGAAATGATACAGTTTGTTTGTTTGCTTTTAAGTTGTTTTAGTAGCAGTGTTGCTATAGTAATGACTGATTAAATCCTAGCAGAATGCAGAAGTCTAATCAATTTTATTCTTCAGTTTAGTTTTGTTTAAGCTTCCTGTTTTTAAAAATGTCCTTAATACATAATACATGCCTATAAATAAAGACACTTAAAAACTACATTATGATTAAAACCACCAAAGCTGTTAGTGACTAATATGCCAAGGGGATAAATAATCAATAGTCACCAATTTACTCTAATTAATTATTTATGATTATATAATTAATTTTTTTTGCTAAATATAAAATTGAAACAGGACCATAACCACATGCATCTACTTAGGCTCTTTTATCTGCAGTTTGAGAAATCTAGAATAAATGGCCTTCAAAGAATTTGTATATTTATATATATTTAATATATAATTGTGTGTATATAATTAACATAAATAAAATACATATAATTATGTCATAAATATATATAAATAAAATTTGAGACATGTATGGTACTTTTAAGTTATTCTTCTCCCATCTATAACAACTTTACCTCACATTTCCTTTATATAAAAACAATTTAGGTAAAATTATTTTCTTGGTAGGAAAATGAAGTGTTAATACAAGTCTTCAGCTTTGCTTTCAACAAGTTTGCATTCATAAACTCATCCAAACTAAAAATATGAATGCTTCCTTCATGAGCAACATTAGATCAATGATGTATAAAGTAAAAATATCAAAAAGATATTGAAAGAAAAAGATATTCAAGAATAGAAACTTGAAGAAAATATTGCACAGGTCCTTCTTTTTAAACTAATTTCTCATACAGAGTTACTATATCTGTGGCTGAAAATGTGCTTGCTTATAGTCACACTCTTAATAAATCTGTCATAAAGATTTACTCAAATAAATGCTGCATAACATTGAGATTGCTAAATTCAACTACTTAAACATCTTCTGAATATACTTTTAACATTAATTAAATTTTAATAATGAGTGCCAAAATGAAGCTCTAGGAGGAAATGTAAAGTCTGTCTATGCTTCTACAAGTAATCATCCTCCAAGATGTATATTCAATGTATCCCAACATACAAAAATGACAAAATAAGGAGGTATAAAGGGAATTTCTTTGGCCATTTCATAGATCATTTTCCCATGCTTCTTTTCTCTTCAAAGAAATATTTTTCAATAATTCAATAATTATTTTTCAATAATTCAAGCTGTGTGTACAAAGTAATGTCCTTGGCACTTGCTAAGTGCAGTGTGCCACAACTGTGCTTTTTGCTAGAAATACACCAATTAATAATGTTGAGATGCTTCCAGTCTGGCAAAAAAAAAAATCCCCCACTTTCAGTGTTTATTATTATTATCTGGCTGTTTATTGGCACCAATAGTGCTTATACTGTCATATGCACTCTATGTGCTTCACAGTGATTTCCAGAATCCCATTTAGTCAAAATGCCCATTCTTCCAAAGTATTAATAACAATCTCAGCCAGAAATTGGCAGAGCATTGATTTTTTTCAGCAGCATAACATTAAGGTGTAAATGACTCCTAGATTTAAAGTATTAGTACTTTGAAGAATAATTTATTTCCAATACAAAAGAATGAATCACTAGGAAAAGAATATTCAAAATGCAAACTGATCTGGAGAATTGTGGACAGACATTATTCTACCCAGGGAATTTTAAACAGAAGAGAAGGTTTAGGGGACAGGTAATATGTCAATTTATTCCTAAAAGAAACTTCCAATAAATTTGGTAGCCATTATTACAAATTAACTCAAAGTCAATGTTTAATAAATGATCTAATCTACTTTGGACATTTGAAATTTGGGGCCTATATTCATACATACATGTACTCTTAGTGATTAGACACAATTGGTATTACAAGTACCCTGTGGTACAACCTCCCAAAGAGAAGGCTACAATAGAAGACCAAGGATTAGTAGAATTTATATTCAATGAACAAATATGTAATAGCAAATTGGCACTAAAGAGTCAACAATGGGTCCTGGTTAACGAGAGGCACTTACTGTCTGAAATTAACTTAGAAAACATATATCACATTAAGTATAAGAAAGTAGCTTCCCATTCTGTAGGTTGACTGTTCACTCTGATAATAGTCTCTTTTGCTGTGCAGAGGCTCTTTAGTTTAATTAGATCCTATTTGTCAATTTTGGCTTTTGTTGCCATTGCTTTTGCTGTTTTAGTCATGAAGTCTTTGCCCATGCCTATGCCATGAATGGTATTGCCAAGGTTTTCTTCTAGGGTTTTTACGGTTTTAGGTTTTATGTTTAAGTCTTTACTCCATCTTCAGTTAATTTTCATGTAATTTGTAAAGAAGGGGTCAAAAAAAAGTAGTTTCCTACATAGACAATATAGAACCAGCATTTCATTAATCAATTCATCCATTGTTTTCTCATTTCCCCATGGTCTCATTTGTTGTTTTTATGATGACAGTGATAGATGCTTATATGGACTTCAAAAATTATACCATTTTTCTTTCTACTACTGAATTTTCCACGTTAATTCAGTTCATCAATAATAAAATCTTGTGACTTAAAGACAGATTTTAAAAATATGAGTTTCAATGCATAATATTTCTTCAAAGAACAGTTGTTTATCATGTATCATCATTTTTGTTGCTGCAATCCTAAAATAATTATGTCTGTGATTATAATGTTTATTTCTTGAACTTTTACCCTACAGCCTTTCAAATATTACATTTTTTTTTTTTTTTTGCATCCTGACTTTACTAAGTGTAAGTATTTTTGTATTGATTTCAAGTAGATGATCTGGATTATTTTGAGTCCCTAAAGTGTGCATATATTTCTCTGACTTTCCTTTAAAAAAATCACATTATGACTGAGTATACATTCTTGAACCCTTTATAATCTTCAAAAATAGCACGAATGGTATTCAACTATCTTAGGGCATTTAGTATTGTTTGAGCAAGTATGTAAGAAATCTAACCTTCTTTCTGCAGCTGGCAAACTTATTTTTGGCCAACTGCAGAACAAAACTTAGATTTTATTTTCAGAAAAAGTTTATAATATTTGTTGTTCACAGTATTGTTATTTGGCCTATTTTCTTTCTTCTTTGATTAGGAGGGATTTAGCCCCATCCATATTTTCATCAAAAACAGGTTGTGTGGTAGTCCTTGATCTTGTCCATCGAGTCCTTTTTTTTCCAAAGGATGACTGAAGATCACATACTTTCCAAGTCACTGAGTCATCTCACGTGGTCCTCTTCAACTGAGGTAGAACCTTTTATTTCTCCCACTATTCTCACAATTTTAACTGATAAAATACAGTAATTTTCATTTTTCATCATTTAAACCTGCCACCGACCTTGATGTCTACATTTATTACATAGAGTGTTTTATAAACTAAGCCAATAAATCACATCCCCATCCGCTCACTAGCATTTTCCCAATTCTTATCTATTTGTTCTATGGTGGAGAATGAAAAAAAAAAGTATGTATCGTGGGGGAAAGTGACATGAGAGATACCTTAATGTGTTAAATATTATCTGCTGTATAAATTTATTCCAAAGCATAGTGGCTTAAACAATAAAAAGTGTTCATGATCTCACACAATTTGCATGGCTCAGAAATTTGGAATTTAGATAGTTGGCTAGTTCTTGCTCAGGACTTCTCATGGTTTTATAGCCAAGATATTAGCCAGATATGCTGTCATTTTAAGGCTTAATGGGGCTGAAAGATTCATCCACAGGATTGTTTGCTCACATGACTGGCAAGTCTGTACTTCCTGTGGGGAAGAGGCCATGGTCCCTTGACATATGGATTATCCCATAGTTCCATAGATCTGCTGGAGTGTCCAAATCATAGTCTTGGTGTCTACAGGAGTCAGTGCTCCAAAAGAGAGCAAAACAAAAATAGCAGTAAAATGTATTTTATGTTTTCAAGTTGGAAATCATACACTGTAATGTTTACAATGTACTACTATAAGTTACATAGAGAAGGCCTATATTCAGTGAGAAGGAAGCTGACTATACATGAATGCAACTGTCAGGCTAAGGGAATCATTTGAAGCTTTTAAAAATATGTACAGATTTAGGAGGTGAGGGTGCAGTTTTGTTACATGGACACATTGTGTAGTGGTGAAGTCTGGACTTTTAATATACCCATCACCTAAACAGTGAATACCGTACCCAATAGGTAATTATTTGACTCTCACCCCCACTTTCACCCTTCCACCTTTGGGAGTCTTCAATGTCTTTTATATCCTTCTTATGTTCATGTGTTCCCATTGTTAAGCTCCCATTTCTAAGCAGAAATTTGACCTTCTGTTTCTGAGTTATTTCATTTAGAAAAATGGCCTCCAGCTCTATCTATGTTGCTGAAAATGACACGACTTAAATCTCTTTTATGGTTACATAGTATTCCATGGTGTATTTGTGTTTATGTTTCACTTTTTTTTAACTTCATTTGTTGATTAACAAAGATTGATTCTATGACTTTGCTATTGTGAAAAGTACTGTGATAAATATATGAGTACAGGCATCTTTTCATATGATTTCCTTCCCTTTGGGTAGATATTCAGTAATGGGATTGTTTAATCAAACACTAGTCGTCTTTTCAGATCTTTGAAAAATCTCTGTACTGTTTTCCATAGAGGTGGTGTTAAGTTCCATCTCACCAACAGTGTATGAGGGTTCCTTTTCCTCAGCATCTTTGCAAACATTGACTTTTTAATAATAAATATTCTGAGTGGTGTGAGATGGTATCTTACTGTGGTTCAAATTTTCATGTCTTTGATGATTAGGAATGTGTAGCATTTTTTTATGTTTATTGGTCATTTATATGTATTCTATTGAGAAATGTTTGTTCATGCACTTTATTCACTTTTTAATAAGGTCGTTACTGTTTTAGCTGTTTAATAAGGTTGTTACTGTTTTGGTTGTTTGAGTTATGGTTGTTCTTGTTTAGTTGTTTGAGTTCCTTGTAGATTCTGAATATTAGCCCTTGCTGGATGCATATAGTGAGAGAAAATATTATCCTAATATTATCTGTGTACTTTGTTGATTATTTATTTTGCTATTCGGAAGTTTTTTAGTTTAATTAAGTGCTATTTGCATATTTTTGGTTTTCTTGACTTTGCTATTGAAGACTTAGTCAAATATTTTTTGCACAGGCCAACATCCAGAAAATTTTTTTTTCTTTTTCTTTTTCTTTTGTTTTCTGGGCTTTTTATAAAAGTTTTAGGTCTTAAGTTTAAGTCTTCAGTCCATCTTGAGTTAATTTTTATATATTTTTAGAGATATTGATCCTTTTGAAAACTGGCACCACACCTAGCACCACAAAAAGGCAAAACAGTAGAAATTTTACTCTCTAGTTTTACCTTTAGCGTGGGCTTTGTGCTGCTAAGACTCAGAGCAAAGAGTACCGAAAGGTTAAAGTATCTTTCGACTGACAAGCCTTTTAATTTTAGCCTTATATCTATTCCAGTGCTTATGACTTCTCTGTTCATGGGCCTGGCTTCTTAAATGGGTTCTGTTTAGTAAATATTTGGTTTTGACTGTGATATTGCAAATTCTAGATGTCAATGTTATAAGTTTTCAAATTGATGCATTTATATATGCATAATCACAGAGAAATTGGCTCAGTGATTATTAGTCATATGCTTTTCTTAATTTTCCTAATAAAAGTAAGCTTAATTTTGCTAACTTGTTTTCTTTACTCATATGTAGAACATTAATTAATGTTAAGAATTTTAATGTTATTCAGACTGAAAATAGTGTTTCCAAACCTGACACGCAAAGGAAAACTGATCATTATGCATATTTACTCATAATATTATTTTTAATTGTTTTATACATTTTTTCCATTAATTGTTTTTAAGAAAATGTACATTATAAAAGAATCTCCTAATAAAACAATGTAAACTCCAGTTAAAGGGGCAAAAAATATATAATAAAAGAAATACTATGCTAGTTGTCAAAGTATGGAAAGTTTGAGATGATATAATTTTTAGATAAAACATTTTTTAAAGTATGAATAAAATGTTTTTTGTAATTTGTTATTAAATTGACATATTTTTAAATATTATAGTAAAAAAGAGTAGATTTAAAAGGTGTACTACAAGTCATATTCATGATTATTTTTAGAAGGACTATACTTACATTTTTACTTACTGACTTTGATGATATAATGTTTGATAATAGAAATTTTTAGCACTTTATGAATTATTGAACTATTTCATTTCCAGGATTGAAATGCTATTTTTCTTTCTTGGCACAATGTTAAAGCTTTAAACTCTTGTCAATGATGTGATGTTTCATGTGCAATGATCTATACTAGAAAAATAAAAATGTAGTGACTGACAAAGAAAACAGGTAAGAAAAATGTTTTTTTACTGATTCATGGATGTTCTACATTCATATATAATCTTGCTTAAATCCATGTAACTTTCTGGAAGACTCTCAAAAAATACTAATTTTGTTCAGATATTTGAGTATAAAACCCACTTTCTATGTTTTATCTCCTAAAGAAACATTAACTGAACTAGTACATATATTTAGTAAGTGATATAACTAACATTAAGAAAAATCAAAAGGAAAATATAAATAATTAAAATTAATGATAAAAGTACCAGTAGCTATTAGTTTGGTGCAAGAGTAAATGGTTTTTGTCATTACTTTTAATGGCAAAAAGTTCAATTACTTTGTCACCGACTGGATACATTGCTATTTTGACTAGAGTGTGGTCCTCTTCATATGATTCATTTGCTACAGTTCAATTCCAGAAACTATGTACATTTTCTATTTTTTAAAGTCTAACTATATTCCTCAGAAAGCTTTGAATCTATTTGTTCATCTATATATTCATTCAAACAAATTTGTACTTTCTTCTCATTCTGTTCTTCTACCCTAATGAAATTACCTTATATTTTTAAAATAGAAAATAATTATTTTGTAATATAAGATCACATACTTGTTTTAAAGAAGAAGTACTGTATTGTAAACCCAACTTGTAAACTCAATCATTTTGGAAATGTCATGGTGGTACCTCCAAATGGACAATTATTTGAAGACACTTGTATAGTTTTTAATATATTTCAGTCATTAATCTTTCTCTAAATATTAAGCTGTACTACTACTTGAGAAAGACTGCCAACAGAACTGGTGGCTGAATAATTCATATATTATAAAACTGTGTCTCTTTGTTTTAATAGTGTTAAGTCATCTTAAGACATTCATTTTTAAAGGTATTTATAAACCAAGTTACTCAAATACACGTTATCTTACATTTCTATGTATAGTAGATGTGTCACTAGTGTTAATGATAATCACTAATATAATGCCAAGTTTTCATAAAATATAAAGTTTTCATGAATATTGGTGCATTTATGAAATCCTCAAAAGTTTTAATTTTGAAACCTGCTCTTCTGGCTTAGGGACTCCAGGCTTTAGATGCTAATTTCTATTGGTCCTGTACTATTTACATAGATTTTGCATATCATAAATAATATATGGAAAGAGAAAGAAGTATTGGCTCATATGCAACTTATACAATATTAATAATATAATCTTTCCTATAGCATTTGTTCTTTAAGAAATTTTGATATATAAGGATTGAGGTATAAAAGCATAAGGCAACTATTGGCAATAAATAATGCTGAAAAAATGCTGAAAAATATGATCAAACACATGTATTTTATGTTATCACCTTCCCAGTTCCTGTTGGTTGCATTTCAGCAGGGATGGTGAAAAGAAAAAAGTCATATACATTACCAATTAGTTTTTCAGGAAATTCTAGTGGCAGTTTGGCAATGAATTTTTTTATGTGTTAGAGAGAGAGAAGGCTTGAATTTCCCCTGGATAAAAATGGATATTGCCAAAGGAAATCAGACTTAAGTTGCTGTCAAAAGTTCAAGTCAACAAAGGCTGCCTGTAGGGACAAGGGCAACCTGGGAGAAAAAGGCTGAAGGTGTACTACCTGGGATATGATTGATAAGAGGCTCAGCAGTAGGACTCCAGTTTGAACTGAACATAACAATGGTTCTCATAGCCAAAATTTCTCAAAAAGTCTTGGCATCTTTTTGACATGTCACCATGTATCAAAGAACTAGATCACAGACTGAGTCCAAAGTCAGTGGTAAGAAAAAAACAAAACAAAAAAGACAAAAAAATTATCCATATACCTGAAAGTACCAACTCTTTCAGATTTGCGTTTTGCATAATAAATAGTAGTAATCGTACAACCAAAGAAGTATTCTACTTTGAAGACTGAATAATGGATATCTATTTTTCTTTAACAAGGAGTTCTTCCTAATATCCTTTTAATCAGACTGTCAATTTCTCCAGGAATTTTTTCTACTGTTGAGTACCACAGGCTCCGATAATGAGCCATATCAACTTGTTAACAAGAAAGAAAACACATTGAAAATGAGTGTGCTTACAGTATATCACAATTTCCATATGTTTTAATTTCTTTTTTTAAAAGAAAAACTTCAGCAGAATCAAAGTTAAGAGTTTAATTGATCAATGAATGATTCGTGAATGGGACATTCCCCAGAATCACAGCAGATTCAGAGACTCTGGGGATGTGTCATGATCAGGACAAATTTATAGACAGAAAAAGTAAAATGACACAGAAATTGGAAGTGACCAAAACTTAAGTCATTGGTGCCACTATCACAACCGTAAATGTGCTTATTTGGTCTTGAAACCCACTGGGAAACACTAGAGCAGTGATTTTTGCAAATGTAGCAACAAGGACTTGAATAGAGGGTACCTCCTTCTGTCGGAGCATCCTGTTCACAGGAGAAAGCCAAGACCTGATTCTGTTCCAGGCAGAGTCAGCATGACCACATTCATTTTAGTTTGGTTTGTTCTGTTGGGGCCTAGCACATGAACTTAGTCCAAAAGAACGGCTTCTCATAATTTTGTTTTAAAAAAGAAGTCCCCCTTTTTGGTCAAATTCTCACCTAGGTGAAAGTGTGACCACAACTTAGGGCCTTAGCATCATTCTTAGTTACCATTATTTTGGGTTTCCAGTCTCAGCACTTCATTCACTGGTTACAGTGCCCTCATGGTTGTACATTTCTTTCAACTTTTGTCATTCCAGTTAAAGACAGACCATTTGACATTCTACAGGGGCCTGCATGCAAACATTTAAAACCTTTGAGAGAATACAGTGCACTGTGGAAACTATTATTATTACTATCAGGAGGATAATACCACGAGTTTGGAGTATGCTCCTTACTCATGATCCCCATAAACGAAATCACCTAAAATAGAAAAGATGAAAGAATGAGTTAGGCAGGATGTCTACTTACTTAACTGGGTGATCTTTTTGTTAATCTCCTACAGCTGTCTCTGTTTAATGTTCATTTGAAGTAGTTCTCCATAGGCCACAAGTGCCAGCAGCTGCCCAGCTAATTTTCTGTTCAGCCAATTCTATTATTTAGCATAACTTTCACAAAAGAATTTAAAGTCTGTTGTGTGGCCATAGCCTTTACAGTAGAATCTGCTACAGAGCCTATTATGAGGAATATATTTCTGATCATTGCCTCTATCATTTCAAACCATAGAAAAAGGACCTAACAAATCATGCCCTTCTACAAGAGTGAAGGCCTCCTGGCAATATTTTCTTTAACTCATGATGTGGGTAAGAGTAGTGAATCAATGTTCTGTTTCTGACTGATTATGGAGAAAAGCATATACCATTGAAGTTTCTCACCTGCACTGGGCCATCAAGGGATGGGGGCAGAAAAATTTTAACCAGAAATGTGCAAGTCCCCAACAAAACCCCACCCTCAAGTCAAAACACCTAAAACCATGCCCCAAAGTGAGAAAATGTTGCCTTTTCCTAAACTACCCATAGCCTGCGCCACCTCACATCCTGTGCCTATAAAGACCCCAGACTCAGCTAGCAGAGAGGAGAAGCAGCTGGATGTTAGGGACTAAGGCTGGACTTCAGAGAGAAACAGCTTGACTTCTGAGGGACAGCTTGATGGTGTAACTTCAGAGAAGAATCTGGAGGGGAAGATTCTTCAGGGGAAGATTACCTGCTTACCTCATACCCTTTTCAAGTCCCTTTCTGCTGAGAGCCACTTTCATCAGCAATAAATTCCCCTGCATTTACCATCCGTCAATTTGTTCATGTGACCTCATTTTTCCTGGACATCAGACAAGAACCCAGGGGCCACAAGTGGGGATACAAAAGGCTCTCACACTAGCCCTTTGCCCTCACTGGCAGAAGGCAGCTGCCTCAAGCATAAAAGGACCCACTGAGCTATTAACAGTTAAGCCGTCTGGGGACAGCAAAGCTAAAAGAGCACTGTAATGTGCCTTCTAGGGGTTAAGAAGTCACAGGCACCCTCACTAGATGATACCACAGGGCCCACATGGAGTTTGCTCCTGCCAGCACCTAAAAGCACTTGCTGTGGTTCCTGCACCCACTCACCTACATGCTCCCTCCTGTGAAGGGTGGGACACACTGGGTCCCAGTGAGTGGAGCTTGTTCCTGCAGGCGTGTAAGCTGCCAACTGGTTCCAGTGCTGTGCACTCCAGTCCTGCCTCATTTACTCTCACGTTTCCTCCTGCAAGGAATTGAGAGTGGCAGGCTGAGTAAAGGAGGCAAGGAGGCACCCCTGTCGCAAGTCCCAGGAAGGGGTAAGAGAAAGCCTGCTTCAGTTACAGGTTGGCATTTGCCTTATTTGAACACAGTTTGAACACTCAGCAGTGTATGAGTGGTTGACGTATAGCTTCTAGGATTGGCCAATACTCAGCTGTTGTTACAGGTGCATACTCCTAAGTTAGGTTTTCAATCATGCCTACCTATTAAGTTAGGATATAGTTCATTCACAAGGATGAAAATATAGAACTATGAAATCTTTGTCAGGCCATATTTAGTTTTTATTAACACTTTAAATGTGTCTTAGGATCATCATTAAATGAGAGATAGCTTGGTGGGTGGAGTTCTGAGCTGTAACCTAGTTAGATTAGGAACAGCTTCTTTAATAGCTAATTATATGTTTAACATTTATACATATTTTTTAAAAGAAAGATTTCAAGGCTAAATACATTAGAAAATTACTTGAAATAAATTAAAACTAGGAACAAAATGGGTTTACTCACATGAATAAAATAAATATTAAAAAGAATGTCAAGAATCAGTGATTATAAGTAAAAAAACTATGTACAATATATTTAAAGAATAAGCAGATGCTAATAACTGATAAGTTACCTGTTTTGTCCAAATAAATTATTTTATTAAAATAGTTTATTCTTCATTCCTAAGAGATGTGATTTGTACCTTAATGGAGTGCCAGTAAGTATCAGAGATTATACATGTCAAAACCAATTTACTATAATTAGAAAAAAAAACAATTTGAGACAATTTACTTATGTTTCTGTGATTTCTATATTTTGTTTAATACATTTTTTGAAGTTTTAATTGCATGTGAATTGGCTCACTTTAGTGAATGATTTTTTATTCATTCAGTCTAGTTTTCTCTGTTCCTCTCCAATTTCTTTTCTTAATTATATTCCGTGAAATGAAATTCAACTAGATTTTGTATGCTGTGAAGCAGAGCCAATGATGCCAAATATAATTTCAACCTTATTGTCTATTCCTAATGTATAATTTAAACAATTAACCTTTTATGTTGTTGTGAAAATCTGCTACCAGGATAAATTAGTCTGTCTGTAGAAAATTGCTTTATTTTCTGATTCTTCTTTCCCTAAAGTGTTCACCTAATAAAATTAAAATACATTTTTTCTTATTGGAACAAAAACAAAAGCAAAACTTAATATTATGAATTACGTATTTATCAGTTTTCAATATAACAGAATAAATCATATTAATCATTCAATTTACATTTCCAAAGTTTCCTTCGTAAGAGACATGTTGTAAATAAATGCATTCTGTTGATTTGATTTAAATATTACATTTTTAATGAAAACTTTAAATAAATATTTTAGTCATTTTAAGATATTAGCCAATCAGAGAAAACAAGCCTTATAAAAATTCACATGCTAAATAATTATAGTAGAACACAGTGAAACGACTTCCCCACATTTAGTAAATTTTGAATTTGTAAAAAGAAAAAACTCAAGAGGAAAATAAGCTGGGTTTAACATAGCTCAAAATCATCTCAGTATTTATATACAATAGATGTTTCTTTGGCAAAGCAGTTACTTTGGGTCCATTATTATTTGCATTTCAATAGATTGTATTTTAATATCCAGAGCAAGTTATACTTAAAAGGAAGTAGTTATTTCATTTTTCTATTATCATTACAAATACCATCTTTAGTGAAAAAAAAAGAGATAAAGAGATCTAGACAAATGGTCATAAATTGGGTCAGAGAAAAAGGTTATCTTAAGGTCAGGGAGTCAATCTGCTGTGGCTTCCCAGAGAGGGCTGAAACTCTTCAAGTGATGCCAAGATGATAACTCTGAACAAGTTGAACCCACAAAAGTATAGGATAAGAAAATGGTAATAAGACTTCAGTAAAAATTTTACATTTAATCTTGCCTCAAAATCTAGACATGTACTGTTTTGTGGAATTAGGAGTATGAATAGAAAAAGGCAAGTTAAAGTTTTTCAAATTTTGCCATTTATGTAAAACATTTTTTTATTTTATTTTATTTTTTATTGCATTTTAGGTTTTGGGGTACATGTGAAGAACATACAATATTGTTGCATAGGTACACACGTGGCAGTGTAATTTGTTGCCTTCCTCCCCTTCACCTATATCTGGCATTTCTCCC